>CM056386.1:27270738-27521329 GCA_029718625.1 Synaphobranchus kaupii
GTTTTTTAAATACTGTTTTAAACAAGCACTGATATCGATACTGGTGTCGAGTATCGGGTCCAATACTATTCTTATTTATTCTACTCATACTCATAAAAATGCTCTGATACCCAGACCCGATACCGACACCGACAAAAGTAAGTCAAAAAAGAAAAAATGTCAGTACTTTTTTTTTTTACTTAAGTTTGTTTGTAAGTACATGATAAATTCACAGCAGACTGCAAGCAGTCATCACTATTTGTGTCACTGCACAGTCTACCCGATGATGCAAGCTTTTTGGGTATCAATGATTATAAACCAGAGACATCCCGGACTTATGCATCATCTCTGCACTTGATGGACAGAACAAACGTCATGCACCGTTCTGCCTTTGTCATAAAACAAACGCCTGAACTCCAGTCTTTCAACCCTAATCATATCCCCAAGGGTACTGCCTACAAACTAATCCAAAATCTGTAGTCGCCAGATGCGAAGACTACTGAAAAAAACAAGCATACTCAATAGTGTTAAAGGGCACTGATTCGGACACAGGTATAGGCCAGGTATGATGGATTCAGTCAACAGGGTAGTCTCTGACTCAGTGCGAGACAGTGACCCGCCTGGACCAATGACAGAATCAATAATTAATTTTGGGGACAGGGAGGGGGGAATAACAAACATTGGAACAGAAAATAATTGTCAGCTGGGGGATGGGGGGTTGATTATTTTCAACAGAGTGGTGTGTGTGTGTGTTGGGGGGGGTGGGGGGGGGGGGGGGGGGTGGGGGTGGATGGTTTGCATTCATCTGGCAGACTGCACAGGTATACAGGAGAGACAGCTGCTCCACTGGTATACATGAGAGACATGTGGCAGACTGCACAGGTATACAGGTGAGACATGTAGCAGACTGCACAGGTACACAGGAGAGACATGTAGCAGACTGCACAAGTATACAGGAGAGACAGCTGCTCCACTGGTATACATGAGAGACATGTGGCAGACTGCACAGGTATACAGGAGAGACATGTAGCAGACTGCACAGGTATACAGGAGAGACATGTGGCAGACTGCACAGGTATACAGGTGAGACATGTAGCAGACTGAACAGGTACACAGGAGAGACATGTAGCAGACTGCACAAGTATACAGGTGAGACATGTAGCAGACTGCACAGGTACACAGGAGAGACATGTAGCAGACTGCACAGGTATACAGGAGAGACAGCTGCTGTCAAGTATACAGGAGAGACATGTGGCAGACTGCACAGGTATACAGGAGAGACATGTAGCAGACTGCACAGGTATACAGGAGAGACAGCTGCTGTCAAGTATACAGGAGAGACATGTGGCAGACTGCACAGGTATACAGGTGAGACGTGTAGCAGACTGCACAGGTACACAGGAGAGACATGTAGCAGACTGCACAAGTATACAGGAGAGACAGCTGCTCCACTGGTATACATGAGAGATATGTGGCAGACTGCACAGGTATACAGGAGAGGCATGTAGCAGACTGCACAGGTATACAGGAGAGACAGCTGCTGTCAGGTATACAGGAGAGACATGTGGCAGACTGCACAGGTATACAGGAGAGATATCTAGCAGACTGCACAGGTATACAGGAGAGACGTGTGGCAGACTGCACAGATATACAGGAGAGACATGTGGCAGACTGCACAGATATACAGGAGAGACATGTGGCAGACTGCACAGGTATACAGGAGAGACATGTAGCAGACTGCACAGGTATACAGGAGAGACATGTGGCAGACTGCACAGGTATACAGGAGAGATATGTAGCAGACTGCACAGGTATACAGGAGAGACGTGTGGCAGACTGCACAGATATACAGGAGAGACATGTGGCAGACTGCACAGATATACAGGAGAGACATGTGGCAGACTGCACAGATATACAGGAGAGACATGTGGCAGACTGCACAGGTATACAGGAGAGACATGTAGCAGACTGCACAGGTATACAGGAGAGACGTGGCAGACTGCACAGATATACAGGAGAGACATGTAGCAGACTGCACAGGTATACAGGAGAGACGTGGCAGACTGCACAGATATACAGGAGAGACAGCTGGCTGCAGGTAATCTAAAACAGGTGTCCAATCTCCCAAACTAACAGAGGGTGCTTCGCTGACAAAACCTTTCATTTCCATGCATTCCTGTTCAAGCAGATGAACAACAATACAAGCTTCCATTCATAAATAAGTAAATAAATACATTAAATAAATAAATTGTGAAAAATATAGTAGCATCATGTTCCATTTAGCAGCATTTTAGAAAGCAATATCTGGAACTATCCTTCTGAAATCTCGCTCTTCGATTTGGTGAAACCCCTTTGTGTTTCTTTACTGGAAGAGGAAAGGTGGAGAGGAAGAGGAAGGTGGGCGAGAGTTCAGAGGTGTGGTTGATAGCGATGGTGGCTGTAATGGGGCCGCATCTGGAGGAGCACTCCGGCTACAGGATTCCCGGCGAGGCGTGAAACACCACTCTGGCAGCTGCGTTTTAATTGACTCCTTCGCAGGAAGCACAGGTCAGGGTCACGTCAATTCTTCCCGCCTCAACTGCTGGAAAAGTAAGGGAGAAAAAAAAGCTTTATAAATAATTGACAGAATAATGAATGAGTGGATGTAATTAATATATTATTATTTATGGTGGTCACAGAGAGGAAATAATAGGTTACACTAAAATATCTCTCTGGGTTGGATTGTGTTATTGCTCCTTTTGTATGGAGCTGCCAGGTTCTCTCAGTGGTACAATGGCGGCGGTCCTTTCCAAACCACCCTTCAGCTTCAACCCACCTCTTTGACCTACACCTGCCCTAGTCCCCGTTGAGTGACACGCGGCAACACATTACAGGAGAGATGCAACTTGAGAAGAAAAAAAGGAAAATATACTGATCACCCAGTGAGATGTTCAGGAAGAAAAAAGGAAGGAGGCACCAATCAGAATGCGTCCCAGGTCCAGCCCCCAATCAATCAATCCATTCTTTATTTACTGATTATCATATAGAAGGGCTGAGGGGACACCCTACTTCCCTGTGACTCTCTAGTCCTGATGTTATCAGCTCTGCTGGAAGAGGACAATAGACAACAGCACAGATTACCCAGGATAAAGACTCTGATTAATCAACAGGAGAGTGGGGAGAGACTTCCAATTTAGTTCACAAAGGAAGATTTCCCAGAAGGCTGTGCGGGACACGTGTCCGGGTGTTGGGTGAACGAGATGGAGGATTGTGGCGAGGTGGGTGGGGGAGGATTGGAGTTGCCCTCCCCCAACCAAGAGTGGATATTGATTGAATTCACTCTTTGCAGTCAATGAAAGATTATCCTTTTTCCCTTTGGTAAGACTGAACTGAACTAGTCTTATGAAACCAAACTATTGGAAAACAAATATGTAAAAACATGTATACTGCATATAAAACAGAATTTAATCAGTAATTGATACACTCATATGCTGCACATAATTGTATGTATCTATCTTTCCATTTTTTTTAAATTGCAAAGAAAACAGAGTGTGTAGAAACCTGGGATGAACAGCCTTTACAAACTCATGCAGCAAGCCCACCTGATACAGCAGTGCAGAAGGGTGAAGTAACATTTGTGTTTTTTTTTTCTCTCTGTTTATTAGAATGCATCTAAATGTCACTGTTAATGGTATTCCCATTAAGCAGGGGTGAGTGGGGGTGGGGGGGGGTTATGTCACGTTGAATTAAAGGCATTGAAACCATCATGACTGTCTTGGACTTCAGTGCACTGCAATGCCTACGACATGCAGTCATAAAAGTGGTATGAGTGGGATATGGGCTGTTACAGCCTTCTACAGCCAGGTCTAGCTCTGTCTACATAGAGGTTCACGTGTTACGAGCACTGCAGCATTTCACTCAGAAATAAATCCTGTATATGCCTGGAAAGGCAGTTGAGAATGTCACACTACGTAGGAAGAATATATAAAACATTATACTGCCAAGATGATTATGAAGCGTTTATGAATGTCTGTCATTTTTAGTTATGAAGATCCACCTTTTTATTTTAGCATGGGTTCAATCAGAATGACCACTAGAGTTACCTCCTTTTCTGTCAGCACGTCATCCAGGTGATTCATAAAAATGCAACAAAACAATAAAACCAGCAGCTGTTCCTCTGTGATCTATGGCAGGCAGGGTATTACCACTGTTTCACTACTCGCTGTGGTGATGTACATTATTGTAAAGGCTGGACTGAAAGGGGGTTTATGGATGGCAGTGCACCTTTTCACTTTTCATTCACAATGCCGCACAATACTCGCACAGGACAGATGGTGGTTTTTCCATTAGCAGTCATTTCGTGAGTAAAGATGGAGGCACCCGGTATCTATCCTACCCCTCTAAAGCCCAGGGAGGGATATTCCAGCGGGACAACAGTGTCGCCCCCTCTGGTGAATCAGCGAACTGCAGTCTATCGGCACACGCTCCACGTGAAGTACTCTGCTCTGACTCAACGTCGGGCCCAGATTAACTGCTGAACAGCGGCTTGAAAATGAGGAAAGGCTGAAAATCACGTGTTCCGGAGGAGAGCGCGTACCTGCGTATGCCAGGATGACTTCAGAAACTAGCACAAATGTGATTAGGCAGTCTAAGCTGGGGGAAAAACTGTGGCATGATCCAAAAAAAATTACATTTGCATTTATTTTTCACTAAATTTAACACTTGCTTAATGTATTAAGTTAAGGACAAATGTTGATAGACTCCAAGTCTAGTTTTGGCAGAAGTGTATAATTAGGATTGCAAACTTCTCTCTCCCACAGATGTGATACACATTGAATGCCCTTTTGTGACACGGAGCAAATTGAACTCTCTCAGCATGACTGCACTCGGTCAGCGCTTCATCCTCATTCACATTAGATGGCTGAACTGTGCCTGGCCCCTCTAATTTTTTTCATGTAGATGCAGGTCCAATTGCAAAGCGAGACAAACACAAACTCAGAGACAAATTCCTCCTGTTTCTGCCTGAGGGAAAGCGGCCATTTCAGAATGAATCTGCGATGTTGCTGGGAGTCTGGAGGCCTGTAGAGCAGCATATCATTAGGAGGCAAAGCACACGATGCACGTTTCAGAAAAATGAACAGAGCATTGTACCGCCAGATTGAAATCTGCTGGGAACAAAAAGGAAATAGGCTTTATTCCTGTGCCCGCAGAGAGATGGCGTCATTACAAAGTGGAAACCAATTAATTAAATCATCCAAACTATTAATCATACGGGAACAATATGCAGCGGCAGGAAATGTTGATTCCGTATTGTAATTTGTTATCATTTTGAAAGCATTCAGCGATAACAAAGATGCTGCTATCTCACACGCTGTTCTCATTTTGCTAAATGGGAGACTACCGCAGAGCACTGTAATGACCATGCATGAGACTGAAGTTATAGCAGGCCACTCTTGGTATCTCCTCTAAAGCCAATGCTTTAACCTTTGTCACATCCAGTACACTGGACCTATGCAGGAACTCCTTCAGGAAACCCTTTGGTCTTAAACAAGTCTGTCTGTCTCTCTCTCTCTCTCTCTCTCTCTATTCTGTCTCTATTCTGTCTCTCATGAGCAGAGAGAGGTTATTATACGTTATGACAGATTTATATACCAAGTGCAGGCACTGAGTAGCATAATTGTTTCAGTTAAGACAAGGAGTGGTTATTACTGGAACGTACTGACAAATCAGACCTGTTCATTATCCATGGCAAACATTGCATGATGCCACATGAAGAGGAATAATAATCAAGATGATTGATGAGGTGTTGTTTCCATTGTTTAATGTTAGGCCATCTCCTCTTTTGTTATTTCAAACAATTCAACCTGCCCACGCCTGCCAGCTATGCTGTCTTAACTCTGTATCAGGGTGTCAGTAGCTGCACTCTCTTTGGTTTGTTAACTTTTTCCTTTTCTCTTTTTAATTGGGTCCCACTCTGAAGTGCGTCTGTGAGATCTGGAAGGAACTGTGCTAAACAGGAGAAAACGCAGGTGCTGGGGAAAGGGGTGTGAAAATTGAAAATCTGGTCATGATGAAAAGATGCACTGAAGAACTGTAACCTGGTAATCCAGATCCTTCACTGCAAGATGAGGTTGGGTGAAGATGTAGGCAATTCTGAAAAGCCTGTTTGTAATGAGTAAATAAAAGCAGATAATGAATATTAGATATGAGGCATTCTAATATTGTTTACCACAAAATTATAATTTAACAGGTTTTCCTTACAAGTATAGCAATATTTGTCACTGTAAAAATAGAAACATTACATTTAGCTATTAATTAGTATTAATAATATACTAAAATGCATTCTAATCAATATTTGTAAACATTTATGCACACTGAAATGATCTTTATAGATCATTATTAGGATTAATTTCTATGAAGGACAACTAATGTATAGTATAATGGTCAGGGATTATTGTAATACTGATTCAACCCAAAAGGTGGGGAGCTGATGTTGTACCCTTGAGCAATGTACTTAACCTGAACTGCCTCTGTAAAAATATCCAGCTCTATAAATGGATTGTATGTAAAAAGGTAATCTGTGAAAGTCACTATGGATAAGAACATCTGCTAAATGCCAAATGTATTTATTATTTATTTTTCTTTCTATTCAGAACTGCCTTCACACCTTCATGAATATTTACTGTAATTATGGTTGATTTATGTGAATTTTTTTTTTTTGTATTTTAATTCACTATATCATCCCTTCTTAGCCCTGACAATGACTCAGGATAAGAGCACCTGTCAAAGAGACTGCTAATAACATGACTGGCTACATAGTCCCTTGAGTTCCCCTTTTGTGTCCCTAGGTTGTCACAACAAATCAGTAACGTAGTTCTTATTTGACCCAAGTGATGACAAAGGTATTGTATAAACAAAATCAGATCAAAAACGTCTATGACGTAAAAAAAAAAAAGCCAAGTTACTCACGCATAGCCTACATAGCGCTGTCTAGTCTATGTAAATCCTTAATTCCAACTTGCAAAAACTAGGCCTGCCTTTAAAAGTATTGATATCAAAATGTGGCCAAGTTACAACTAACAATATTGCCTATCGTAGCTCACACTAAATAAACTAGCTCTATTCCAAAGCAATGCTATCCAAACTTTCCAAACTGAATTGTAGGGTCATTCTGTGTCAAATCAACCAGTTTTCTGAAAAGTTCCTGTATGACCCTCTCAGATTTTGATGAAACTCCATCATAATAATCCACTGTGTGAAACATGAACACACACAAAAAATTAGCCTCATACAACATGTCGTTTCCGAGATATGGCCTCCTGAAATTTGCTGAAAACCTCTTTCACGCTCGCTAGTCGTGAAAACGAGCAAATGTGATTTTTTCCGACTTGTAAATTTCAGAAAAAGTTTTAACTGTCCACATGGTGATCCATTGACAAGACGGACGGTTGTGTTTTTGACTTTTTCCACCCGGACCCAACTTTGGATGGTTGTCATTCCTTTACAAATTAATTGATTAGCCTGTACTTGCTTGTGACCATAGACATACACCTATAGATAATACACCTAATTTACCTAGAAAATAGCGTACATACAGTGCATCCGGAAAGTATTCACAGCGCTTCACTTTTTCCACATTTTGTTCTGTTACAGCCTTATTCCAAAATTGATTAAATTCATTTTTTCCCTCAAAATTCTACACACAACACCCCATAATGACAATGTGAAAAAAGTTTTTTTGAGATTTTTGCAAATTTATTAAAAATAAAAAACTAAAATTTCTCATTTACATAAGTATTCATACCCTTTGCTTTAACATATTTTCAATGTATCATATTTCATATTTGGTCGCATATCCTTTACATGTTGTTACTTCCTGAAGTCTGTGACCATCAACATCAAAAAACTGTCGATATCTTATTTTCAGGTGTTCACTGTTACAAGCGATACTATAACCTCTCTGCATTTGAATGGATCTCTATGGAAATTGGGGGGTGAGACTAGATTCAGCTGTAAATTACACTGGTACAGTATGGAACACATGGCTGGCTAAATGGCTGTAAGTTATCAAGGGTCTGAGCTATCAAACGAGCCCCAAACCATCACTCTGTTGCCAGATATGGAGTAGATGTGGATGGATCACTGCAAGGGTTATTTCTCCGGACTCATTTTCCTATAGAACTCTATGGGGAAAAAAGTCAGGAGAAACAACCCTTAAAGTGATCCATCCACATATTATTGATATATATTTCACACCATGTAAATAATACAGTCCATTAACTTAACCATGAAATTACATCCACTCTGCAAAATATGTACAAATTGTAAGATATCGTCACACTGGATGTTTTAAACCTTTTAAGTCTATTTATACTATTTATGAACTTACTCTATTTATGAATGCATCAACTTAAATTATGACCTTATTTCCCATAGGGCTACAAATACTTATGTAAATGAGAAATTTTAGTTTTTTATTTTTAATAAATTTGCAAAAATCTCAAAAAAACTTTTTTCACATTGTCATTATGGGGTGTTGCGTGTAGAATTTTGAGGGAAAAAATGAATTTAATCAATTTTGGAATAAGGCTGTAATAGAACAAAATGTGGAAAAAGTGAAGCGCTGTGAATACTTTCCGGATGCACTGTATAGCATTTTTACAAAGTATCCAGACATGTTTGTGGGTCAGATGGTGGCAAATAAGTAATAGTACCAATTTTCTTAAAGAGATACTGCAGAGCCTTTTCTAAGGCCTTTTTTACCGCTTAAATTTGAACTGGAACTTGTGAGTAGGTGTGGTCACATGTCGATGATGCCACGTAGTCATATTATGAATATTCATATCATCAAGGAGTGAAAGGGTGTGTCTTGGTGAACCGACTCAGGCCCACTGAACTCAATACGCTCTCTCCTCACAACTAAACAAACAACAAAATGGCAGCGACAAGAGTGACAACAGTACTGCAGGGAGTTTTGAGGTGGAGGAGTTTGAAAGGATTCCTTTGTGGTGGAAGACTCTCCTCGCGAAGATGTTGATCGGGAAATACAGCCCTATTCATTCGAGCCACTGGCAGCAGCAGCTGCCCCGGCTGTATTGGTTGAGCAACGTCTCCGCGATCGAGGGGAGGACCGGAGATGTAACCGAATGGTAGAGCTAATGTTACCTAGCTAAGTTAGCTTGTTTGTCTGCCTAAAGTAACGTTACTATTAAATACATTCAAATACACAGCAAAACCCAGTCACACAGTAACGTTAGTATATTGAACATAGCTGGTTGTAGCGCCCATCTCCACTTGGTCCGGAGAGAATTGTTGTCATTTATTAGCTAACATTATTCATAAATGATAGCAATAACTAGCTAGCTAGCTAAGTTACCAGTTCTCTGGACCAAACGGGGCTAAACTCACACACAATAGACTGCTTTGCATTACCTAATTTAATGATACATTCCGTCTCTCGGCAGATTATGAAAGCTAACAGAGCCGGTGGCGTTACACCGAGGAACGATACATCTCTGACTCCTTGGCATAATGCAGGCACGGTAGCTAAAGATACCAAAGTAAGATGTTGTAGATGAATAACTCTCTATGACTACGTTCACATTGCAGGTAAAAAGTGGCCCAGATCCAATTTTTTCCTCAAATGTGACACAGATCTGATTTTTTTATGGAAGTGTGAACAGCGAAAATCACATTGAATCTGACATTTCCAATTCACATTTGGGCCACTTTTGAATGTGGTATTAGATGCCGATACATAACCTATTGTGTCAAAGCGACCGCAGTCTGTCAGATCGGAATTTATGTGACTTTTTACTACATTGTTGATGTAGCTAGCAGGGCATTAGAACGTTAGCGCGCAGGCTAGTTAACTCACTATTGTACAGGGTAGGTTATCAACAGATTCACATTATATTATCATGTGTTGTCATTTTAGATAAGTGGTAAATGTGCAAAGCAGTGGATTTTTTTGGGCACAAACGATACAGCATAATAAGTCGGAAGTAGGCTACGTTTTTATATCATTCGCAGACAGCTGCGTTAACCATTTTGTGATTTAAAATAATGTTAGAACTGTCCATATTATTGTCTTGGTTTGTTGCACGGTATTGATTATTCACGGTTTTCTCATGTCGCTGCTTACCGAACGTTATGCTTGTCGGTCCAATAATGTGTCAATAGGTGCGCAGTGATGTTAGGCTATATGTTTCACATGAAGTTGAACAGATGTGTCGTGTGATAGCTTTTTTATGTTGTGTATTTTAACAAGGCTGGAACGCTGTATTGACCAATCTGCATCCCGGAACTATCCGTTTTATAAATGTTATATTGACTGGCCTCACTAGCTAAACGGCAGAGCACTCCATTTTCTTAACTCGCACGACCAAAGAATCACAGGTTAATTTCATGCCTTGCTTGAGTTTCACTGAAACCGCCCATGTCACGGTCCCCCCATAACTGGCTCCGGATCTCACATTCACGAGTCCCTCTGCACAGAAGTAGCAGCCATGGCAGCACAAAAAGCTAGTAAAAACCTTGGCTTTTTTCCCGTCTCCTCACCCTTATCATTAGCTCCACTGCACATCAACTTTAAAATTAACGCAGAAGCTGTGACTTTGATGACTTTTTTTGTTGTTGTTTATTTCTGCAGGCTGTGTACTATGTCTTTTGTTTTTGTTAATTTGCACAGGTCATTTGAGGAGAGCAATCGGTTCACACTGGAATCAGATATGGGCCACATTAAAAAATTAATGTGAACAGCCAAACAAAAAAAATCGGATCTGAGCAATAAATCGGAATTGAGCACTAAGGCCTGCTGTGTGAACGTAGCCTCAGTAGCTCGATATAAGTCGTAATATTACGTTACATTACATTACAGTCATTTAGCAGACGCTTTTATCCAAAGTGACATACAATAAGTGCATACAGAAACGTCATCGAAATCACTACACCTACTAAAAAATATTAACGTTAGGCCATGTAAAAAAAATAAGTTGTTGATCGTCCTTTTAAAAAAAAAAAGAATCATAGGGAGGGCGGTTTTAAAAAAAAAAATTTTTTTATTTAAGCACCAGGTACAGCGGACCGTAAAGAGAAATAAAGAGGACAGAATATATAGAACATTGCGTCTCTCGACCAAATTGCTTCTGTTTAATTGTAGCCTGTCAACATCAGTTTTGCTCATATTGATTGTAATGTTTAATGTATTTTTGGTCAATAAATGTTCCTTGATTGATTGTATGTTATTGGTTTTATGCTTGTACTACACCATAGACCAGATCTGGCTACAAAACCTTTTTTACAACAATAAAATACTGTATAGACCAAAGTTCAAGCAATCATAAAACATTTAATAGCCTAGGTCAATATAATTATAAGCATGCCCTGTCATGGATAGGCTTTGTTTTGAAATTCATGCTGCACATGCGCTCTAATAATTTTGCGTGGTGGTCGATAGAGGGCTAGGCCTAGTGGATCGGATAGGATCTCCTAGTGCGGTGTGAGTACGATTTTCTATCCCAATGGCTTAGAAATAGGATTTCCCCGTGTTTTCTGCAACTTCTGGCCATCCTCATGAAAAAATTTAAAAAATAAGTCGTCGGTGCCTTTTTCGGATGTCGGGCGGGGACGATCAACAACTTTTTTTTTTTACATGGCCTTAGCAGTAATACAAAGCAATTAGCATGTGAACTTGAACTAGCTAGTTAGCAGTACAAGGGTCTCAGTCTCAAAGAGGAAAAAAAAAAAACCTTGTTCTCTGTTTTTATAACACGTGCCCAGCTGAGACCACCCTTAGGACCACCTCAACTCCACCCATTTTTATGTTAAGGATCTTGTGACGTCACGAATCCCCGGAAACCAGCATATTGGTAAGTCTACACAAAAACTCATATAAAACTATTTTGACTAAACATGAGATTTTCGGACATAGACAGTTGTGTATGATCATAATCTAACCCAAAACATCGGTTTTCAATGGGAAAAGTCGGTTTTTGACTGCAGTATCACTAACATAATAGTAGTTATGATATTTGCAAACAGAATTTTGTGAACACAAGGATATCTATGCTCTGTAGGACCACACAGGTTTTGATAGAAATCCAAATAAATAAATCAATAAATACATAATAATAATAATAATAATAATAATAATACATTTTATTCATTCTGTGCTTTTCATAGACCCAAAGCAGTGGATGCAGACAATTGTTCAAACATGCCCTATCGTGTAGTAATTTTTCTGTTTAATTTCTAAGTGCAACACATCTGAATCAGATTATTTCCACTTTAAATTATTTTCATTTTGCAGTTTGATGTGGCAGATACAGTTTCATTGACCACATTCTCTTGAGATGGTAAGATGAAGAAACACAGGGCCAAGTTGCATTAAATAATTTAGGAAAGTTTGGATAGCATTGCTTTGGAATAGAGCTAGTTTATTTAGTGTGAGCTACGATAGGCAATATTGTTAGTTGTAACTTGGCCGGCAGTGTAGTATAATGGTTAAGGAACTGGCCTTGTAACCGAAAGGTTGCAGGTAGTCCCAGGTAGGACACTGCCGTTGTACCCTTGAGCAAGGTACTTAACCTGAATCGCTTCAGTATATACCCAGCTGTATAAATGGATAATATGTAAAAAATGCTAAAATGTAAGTCACTCTGGATAAAAGCGTCTGCTAAATGCCTGTAATGTAATGTTATGTTGGCCACATTTTGATATCAATACTTTTAAAGGCAGGCCTAGTTTTTGCAAGTTGGAATTAAGGACTTATAGACAGCGCTATGTAGGCTATGCGTGAGTAACTGGGCTTTTTTTACGTCGTAGACATTTTTGATCTGATATTACTTATTTTTTATAGCTAACTAATGATGAATAATGCATGAAGATAAACACGTAGAGAGACATGCATTCCAAAGAAATGCATGCAGACATTTGCGTAACCATAACGCCCTCTATTGACAAGAATGAGAACATTTATCCTATTACAGACAGCACACAATTACATTTAAAAAGTTTGTAGATGAGCAGTATTTAATGTGTAATGAAATACAATGAACAGCACCACCTGAGCTATGGATCATGAAGAAGCATATGAATGAATGAACCAAGTCTATATGGAGACATGCATGCACAATGGGCTAGACGCAAACACATTCTAGCTGAAAGACATACAGCCTAAATAGCTAGTACAGCCTAAATAGTTTGCATCAGTAAAATATGGAAATACAGTTTTAAAATAGGGCTATTAGTATTCTAAAATACTATTGCGGTTAACTGCGTGTATCCGCGGTTAACCGTAACATTACGTCATAGCGCGTAAGCGATGACGTCATAGCCATAGAGGCCAACGATACTGGTCGGAAACTCGGGTAGCTGCTAGTAAGTTAGCAAGCAGTTATGAATGATTAACGTTAGGAGGTAAATATAGGTTTGAATATACTTTACTGTTTCAAAATGTTTTCATTAAATACACTAGTGTCATGAAATTCAAATAAATTGGGACTTGGGACTGAGTAAGATGGCTCAACATACTCCATCAGAGACCTAAAGCCTAGCGCATCCAGTTCGCTCTTGTGTCTTTCACAATCATATCCGCGATCAGCTGGGTGATTTTCGCAGCTCTCTGTGGAGTGCACTTGTAGAAGACGGAGCCTATTTGGGGTTGGGTGCTAGCATTACCCACCGCGGCATGTTCAAAATCTACGTTCGCGTGTTTTAATCGCAGATGATTGTTCATTGAGCTGGTACTCCCCCCTTTCACACTTAAAACAATGTTACCGAGTTGCCGTCGACTTGTTTTGTAAAATAATTCGGGCTTTAGCTTTTCCGCCGCTCATTTTGATGCTTTCACTCAAATTCACTGACTCACTCCCGCATTTTTTCCATCAACGTTAGTTATGTTGACGTGATTTACGATCTAGATATATTTAAATGCTTTAGACATAATATTGTACGAGGAACAATTATAGCCTACGCAACATTTAAATAATATGATTAAAAAAATATTTTAAAAATTATTTTAAGATTTCGGTTAATCAGTCCTAAACGGATAGTGATTAATTTTCGTGTACACGGTTAAACGTGTACACGACCCCATCCCTAGTTCGGAGGCTATTGTTTTTTTGTTTTTTTTAAGTGACTAACCATGAATCAGATATGGGGAATTGGCGGTTTATAAATCCGATCTCTTAAAGGATTGCTGCTTATTGATGTAGGCTATTATCATAAATTCTTAATTGCCCTAGTAGGTAATTTTATGGTGACATTGTGTTATGTGTGAAAAGGATAAAGTGAACAGAGCTGAAGTGAATAAATTAATGAATAAAGAAATGTTGGCCGAGGCAAGGGTACGTTGAGGTTCGGTTTCCACAGTCAGTCAGTCATGACCGCAAGAGCAGAGCATAACACCCTCCCCAAACCAGACAAGAGTGAGCGTCCGGTTTGGGAGGGTGTGATATAGTACAAGTGAAATACAAGTGAAACATTGAAAAGTTAATATTGGAAACCTCTTTTGCCTTTGCAATAACAATATGTTAATGTGTTAATGTGAAAATAATAAGTCTAATAAATGAAAAGTACTTAACAGTGGCACATTGTTTTTGTGGAAAACAAGCATGTGCCCTGCTGGGCTCGAACCCACAATCCTCTGTGTGAGAGACAGTAAGTCTAACCATTAGGCCACAGTAGCTTCTTGGAAAGTATGAAGCCATTAGCTATACTAACATTAAAAAACATTAGTATGAAGCGTTTTTATTGGGCGATAAGTTTGATGAGCAGGTATACGGACCATACCCTCAAAGAATAATTCTCCCCGTTGGATAACATCGCAACGGAGGCAGGCAGTTTGGCAGGAAAAATAGGAAGGAGAAAAACGGAAAAATAACCCAAGTTTGGGGCTTAATTGTGTGGATGTGTGAAGTTGTATCTGAATGCTGTGTGGTTACATGAGGTCAGAACATACAGAAGTTAATGTTTTTAAGGGCTGAGAGTCTATGGTCATTGTGGTTACTTCTGTAGGAAACCCTGAAAAGTGCCAAACTCTCGGTGCTACATAGGTATGGGGCATGCCCTGCCAAGCCGTAACTTGGCGGATGGCATACCTGCCACCCCAATGTGAAGACAAAGTGATGCTGATGATGAATACCATGATGATAATGTCATTATTGTTATGGTTATTATTGTTATGGTTACTAATACTACTACTACTACTACTACTGAATGTAAGATGTGAGGTAGGGAGTTGAGAGTCTCTTCAGGTAAACTAAAATAACACAGGAGAATGGGAGCACTGAACTCAACAGTGTTTAATAAGGAAACCACATGCAAAAGGCATTAAGTCGCACATTAATCAATCACTCTCACCACTCTCCCGACAGTGAGCCAGAAAAACACCACCCTCCTTGTACCCACACAAAAGCTCCACTACATTAAACCCCCTTTATCTCTCTTTTTAAAACTAGCCAACACTCAGAAGAAGTATATAAAGTGCCAAATGATTGTCACTGGGGTGGTACCCTATAGGCACATACAATTGTACACCCGAGCCAGCAGTACATAATTCAATTGTACCTTTTTTGCTTGTAAAAGGTACTTATTAGTGCCCAAAATAAAACATCATTATACTTTCAGGGTAGATTTGTGAAATGTATTCCTTCAAGAACAAAAATGAACCTCCATTGCACCTTTATTTCTGTATATACAACTATGAACAATTACATAGCTAAAACAAATCTTGCAGTCGTAATATTAAGTGTGCGTGAGTGTCCATGGCAAGGTAACATTCACGTTAAACCAGCCATCCTGAAATTCTTTCAAATGTCATGCATATATCCCTAAAGCTTTCATGAAACATGTATAATGCATTTTTAATCACAGCACAACATCTTTTTTAATAATTCATAAGCCTCTGTGCTAGAATTTTGATTTAGAGAGACTGACCCAAAGTCAGAATGTTGATGTATGGTTGTGTGACCTTTGAGAATATCATTTTACATTCCGTGTTCTAACATCCCGCATAAAGAATTGTATTTGCTATGCATTTGAATGATTTATAAAGCTGTTATGATATGTTAATAAGGGTGTCATTGCTGCCTAGTGAAGGCCTAAGGTAAACATTCTCCCATGTAAAGTAGAACCCCGAAAGAAGCAAGATTGGGATGGCAGGTATGCCATCCGCCAAGTTACGGCTTAGCGGGGCATGCCCCATACCTATACAGCACCGAGACTTTGGCACTTTTCAGGGTTTCCTACAGAAGTAACCACAATGACTATAGACTCTCAGCCCTTAAAAACATTAACTTCTGTATGTTCTGACCTCATGTAACCACACAGCATTCAGATACAACTTCACACATCCACACAATAAAGCCCCAAACTTGGGTTATTTTGCCGTTTTTCTCCTTCTTCCTATTTTTTGTTAGGATCCTGTAATTTGTCTGTCTGTTTATTCTGTATTATTATTTTTCCTTATTTCTTTTACCCATTTTCCCGCATTACCCTCGCGATTCTCAGTCCGCATTCCATGTTCCTCAGATTCCACTCCCTGTCTTTGTCATTGCACTATTCAGGTGATTTTGGGAACATTCGGGTTTCGTCTGTATTTCGTATCTCGTTTTCTTCCTTCTGGCTTTATTAATATTTGTATATAATACTAATGTACTAATCATACTAACTGTTAGATTAGATTTAATACTAACCTGCTAACAAACTAACGTGTATATAATACTAACCAGCTAACCTACTAACATTAGGGTTTTAGAGTTCGCTACTAACATTACTAATTACTAATTCATCTTGAGTTTCTACCTGCAGCTGTCATTTCCCTCCTCGTTATCCTATCCCTGTATCTATCTGATTTCGCATTCTCTGCACGTGTGTCCACTTTTCGTTTCCCTCCGAGCTGTGCACTTGTCTACCTGCTAACCCCAGGCCATTTGTTATCATTGTGTCTATGTGTTTTCCAGTCCGTGTCTTACGTTTCCCCCGTTATTGTATTATTGGTCCTTGTTAACCCTCATTGTCCTCACCTGTGTACTCTCCCATTTCCCCTCCTCTTCACACCTGATTCCTTTTGTGTAATCTCCCTGTGTATTTTAACCCTGTTATTTCAGTTTGTCTTCGCGAGTTCCTCACAAGATTTTTGCTTCTGTGTTGCTTTCTGGTTTTCCCAAGTATCCTCTGAGTATCTGCCCGAGTTTTCTGTTTATTTCTTAGTATCTGTTTCTGCGTTTTTGTTATCCCTCATCATTCCCCTATTGTTGTTTATTTTTCGTTGTCTATTCTTTGTTTTGTTTTCTTTTTGTTCCTCTTATGCCTCCCCGGTTTTGACCCCTGCCTGTGTTCTCGCGACCCTGTTTTTGGATTCTGTTTTTGTGCTTTTGCTGTGCCTTCCCGGTTCTGACCCCTGCCAGTTCTGTGACCACTCTTTGGACTCTGTCTTTTACGATAATAGCCTACATGAACAATGTATGATAGCCTCCTTTAAGCTGCAATCCTTTAATGAACCAAGTCTATATGGAGATATGCATGCACAATGGGCTAGACGCAAACACATTCTAGCTGAAAGACATACAGCCTAAATAGCTAGTACAGCCTGAATAGTTTGCATCAGTAAAATATGGAAATACAGTTTTAAAATAGGGCTATTAGTATTCTATAGAAAATGAAATACATTTAACGTTAGGCTATTCGACACTGGATTGCCGGATGCGTAACTCCAACCTTCCATGTGTGGGTTACGAGCTAGTGAGCGAGTTAGTGAGTTCATAAGCACAGCTTTTTTTTCCGGTAGTGTAGAACATTACCTGCAGGAAATGTTTTGGTACCGGACAGCTAGGTTTAGTTTAGTTTTCTGTAGTGCAATGAATGTAGGCTATAAGGCATGTTGATTCGCTTCGTAGTAGCCTAGCTTGTATCTGCTTCCTGACTAGAAGCAGACTGACGTTTCTCTGGCAACAGTAACGTTGGCTAACAAGCTTAATTGGACAACGCATATTTCCCAGGAATCTTAGCCAGAAAGAAAACAATAGGTACTACTAAGAAAGCACATACCAGAGATTATTCTTCTTCTTCTTATTATTATTATAATTAAAAGTGTTTGCAGTAAGCTACGTTATCTGCAAAGTAGCGTAGACTAGAGCCACATTCGGAGGCTATTGCTTTTTTTTTTAATGACTAACCATGAATCAGATATGTTTGGGGAATTGGCGGTTTATAAATGGGATCTCTTAATTTACATGCTTCTTCATGATCCATAGCTCAGGTGGTGCTGTTCATTGTATTTCATTACACATTAAATACTGCTCATCTACAAACTCTTTTAATGTAATTGTGTGCTGTCTGTAATAGGATAACTGTTCTCATTCTTGTCAATAGAGGGCGTTATGGTTACGCGAATGTCTGCATGCATTTCTTTGGAATGCATGTCTCTCTCCATGTTTATCTTCATACATTATTCATCATTAGTTAGCTATAAAAAAGAAGTGCTATCAGATCAAAAACGTCTATGACGTTAAAAAAAAGCCAAGTTACTCACGCATAGCCTACATAGCGCTGTCTAGTCTATGTAAATCCTTAATTCCAACTTGCAAAAACTAGGCCTGCCTTTAAAAGTATTGATATCAAAATGTGGCCAAGTTACAACTAACAATATTGCCTATCGTAGCTCACACTAAATAAACTAGCTCTATTCCAAAGCAATGCTATCCAAACTTTCCTAAATTATTTAATGCAACTTGGCCCTGTGTTTCTTCATCTTACCATCTCAAGAGAATGTGGTCAATGAAACTGTATCTGCCACATCAAACTGCAAAATGAAAATAATTTATAGTGGAAATAATCTCATTCAGATGTGTTGCACTTTAAACAGAAAAATTACTACACTATAGGGCATGTTTGCAGAGCAAGTATCTGCATTCACTGCTTTGGGTCTATGAAAAGCACAGAATTAATACAATTTATTATTATTATTATTACCCGGAAGGGTATGTTTTCGGTGGTGTGGGTGAGTTTGTTTGTTTGTTTGTTTGTTTGTATGTTTGTTTGTTTGTGGGCAGGATTACGTAAAAACTACCAGACCAATTTGTGTGTAGTATAGTATGTATGTGTAGTATGGGCCAAGGACGAACCCATTACATTTTGGAGCGGATTTGATCAGTGGTTTTCGAAATAAATATAAATATATACGCGTTTACAATGTTTTGCAATGGGGGCGCCGCCATGTTTAGTGATTTTGACCACTAGATGGTGTCAGGCAGTGAGGCAGTGAAACGTGGGCAGCAACTGAAGCCCACGAATAGTTTTTCTATTTTTGTGTAATAATTTTGGCCTTTTCGTTTAGTAAATAGAATATATGCCTTACATTGCCCATTCTTCTAGTCCTCAACTAGTCCTCAACTTTAAACTTTAAAGTTTAAAACCCTGGAGCATAAATAGTTTGCTCTTTCAGAAAAACTACATCTAGTCTGCTGGATACATTCGACATTCGAGGTACTTGGAAAATATAAGGTAATAATAACCATATTATTTCTGAAAATCGTAGTATTACGCTACATGTTTCTGTTCACGTGAAGTGGTCCCTTTCTCTGTGTTATTGGTAGCCTAGCCGATTTGGGTAGTTGATGTTGACTATTCGGGGGAGTATTCCAGAAAGCGGGTTTAGTGAAATTTTTGAGTTTTCTAACCCTGAGATTAATTAAATTCAATCTCAGGGTTAGCAAACTCAGAGATTCCAGTAAACCCGTTTTCTGACATACCCCCCGATGTGATTGACCAGCGGAGTTCCGGTTAACGGATAGCCTATAGAAGTTCTTTCACCTATTCTATATGCCTATTCAAGCCATCATCAATTAACTGATAAGCTTAAATAGGCTAGCTAGTCAGGCAACCTCGCTAGCTAGAAGTAGCGAACTTGGGTGTACTGGCTTAGGAAGGTGACCAAAATAGTAACGTTATTACAACGGCGTTAGCTTCTAGGCTAGCTAGCCACACACCTTGTAGGCTTGTTACGCTTGGTAACGTTAGCCAACCAGTATTAAATAACTTGAAAATGTATTGTTAAAGTGAATCAGAACTCTCATGGTTAACGTAGCCAATGTGGCTCCATTTTTTTTCTGTCTGTTGGTGCTGCAGGGAACTACCTGCGCACACAACAGAAAGGTAAAAAACGCTAGTTAGTTAGCTAGCTAAATATGGCCAATTGAACTCTGTTCACATCGTTAAAAGAACATTAGATGTACAAATTTTGATATAATGACATTAGCCTGTCTTCGCCAAGCCCAATTTGAAAAAAGTTAATGGGGTTTGACTGGAAACTCGATTCATTTTGGATTTCCAAGGGACCTTATCAACGATTGCAGACCAAAATTATTCTGCACGGAATTGGGTAGACCTACAACCAATCTGAGCAATGAAACGTGGGTTAGTCATGTGGGTACAATCATCGTATTAGCCCTGCCCCATATTAGTTAAACGGTTGTGATTAACTGGGAATCAGTTTGAACGGGTGCTACCAGACTGATATGGGAGTGAAACAGAATGTGAGGTCACGTGATCAGGCTGGTAGCACCCGTTCAAACTGATTCCCAGTTAATTGTCAAAATGTAACTTCTATTGAGATTTTATTATACTCTAGGCCTACTAAATGATATCTGATAGCCTACAAAGAAGGACAAATGGATCAAACACCATGCAAGATTAATGCTGTCAGTACTGTCATATTTAACTAGTTTTCATTTCATTTTGACATGGAAAATATTTACCCATACATACTCTGTCTGCTCATGGTATGAGCTTCCCCTGCAGAGTCAGTAGTAAAAGCACTTCAATAATCCCAACAAATCTTCAAAACTAATTCCAACTGCTTATCAATGTATACCTGATTTTACGGTGCATGCATCATCATGCAGCATGGGCGGATGGATGCGCTCTCCGAACGACCTTTCTAGTTATTATTATGTATTTATTGATTTATTTATTTGGATTTCTATCAAAACCTGTGTGGTCATACAGAGCATAGATTTTCTTGTGTTCACAAAATTCTGTTTGCAAATATCTTAACTACTATTATGTTATAAAATTGGTACTATTACTTATTTGCCACCATCTGATCAGACAAACATGTCTGGATACGTTTGTAAAAATGCTATATGTACGCTATTTTATAGGTAAAAATATTACTCATTTTTATCTGCATTTATTTATTCATCACCCCTTTCTCTATTGTACATGATGTTTCTTCATATAAATTGTAAAGAAATCTGTAGCAGCAGTTAAAATTTTAAAACCTGTACATTTTCTAAAGTAAACTTGCCAACAAAGTACAACCATATCTTTTCTGGAGTAATTATTCATCAACTGTTAAAAACATTCATTGAAATCATATGTTGTTCCATGAGGCACAATCTCTTCACATGCAAAGATGAAGAAACACAGGGCCAAGTTGCATTAAATAATTTAGGAAAGTTTGGATAGCATTGCTTTGGAATAGAGCTAGTTTATTTAGTGTGAGCTACGATAGGCAATATTGTTAGTTGTAACTTGGCCACATTTTGATATCAATACTTTTAAAGGCAGGCCTAGTTTTTGCAAGTTGGAATTAAGGACTTACATAGACTAGACAGCGCTATGTAGGCTATGCATGAGCAACTTGGCTTTTTTTACGTCGTAGACGTTTTTGATCTGATAGTATATACCGTAACATGGTGGTGTTTAGGGGGCTCAAATTACATTTAACCAGCCAACTAAATACTTATGATCAAATGGACAAAAAAAATACAGGGCATCCATAGTCAGGAATTGTACTCAACGGAGTGATGATGTGCATTAATTTATACACAGGATATGCATGAATGTGTCTGTACAAACTATACACGATATACTGCCCTGAAAGATTATTTGCACCCTTGATAAAGATGAACAAAATTACATTAAATAAACAGTGCAAATACTGAGCTTTGCTTTAATTCTCAGATATGTGGGGAATTCTCCTTTAATTATGATTGTGGACTGCCCGCTTCAATTCAAATCACAAAATTTGAATCATTACTGATGACACATTTTTGGTCAAGTTGGAGTTTCCTGAGATATAGAACCATGCTTTTGGCCAAAATGTCTTGGTATTTTCTGGATTGCATGATTCTATTGAATAGCTCCAGAAGCAGCAGATCCTAAACAAGGCCATATCATCAAAAATCCAACCCTATTTTTCAATGTAGACCTCAAGTAATTTTCAGCATGAGACAAAATCCACAGATGGTGTTCATGACCAAAAAGCTTGATTTTCTTTTTTTAATCCTGAGTGATCTTTTTCCTTTTTCCATGGTGACAAATAGATTTTACATGTTTGTTACCTCACTTTTATACCCCAGTGTAACAGGAAGCCATGGGTGGCCACAATACAGTTCTGTAAATTTGAGATAAATACATGGAAGTTTGGAGATTATTTCTGTTAGAATTAATTTATTTTTTTAAACTGAGGAGACAATATAGTTCATTACAAGTATTTTCTATTTTGTGTAACCTTCTTTGATCATCTTTATCAAAGGTGTGAATAATTTTGGAGGGAACTGCCTTCTTTGACACATTCACTTAACTCAAGGTACTACTAATTCAGCTTCCAAATGAATTTTCAATATATCAGATTTCAGCTGCAATACTATTAAACTAATATACAACTTATATGTAGGGATCTAACACTAAAACTTAAATATTTAAATACTAGTACTAATACTAATACTAGTAATACTATATTAGTACAACAATGAGAATATTATTTTATTATTTATTGATATAATATATATATGCACAATAGAAACTGGAAATTACTTGTACAGTTGCAAGTGCAATGTAATGTAATGATTAATACTCTTTGCTAACAGTACTGCTTTGGAACTATATACAATAAATACATACTGAGCACTGCATTAGACCTACAGTACATTAGAAGCACTGCATAAACATGTATAAACTCTCAGGATTTTCCCATTTGGTAATCATTTCCACACGTAAAATGGACAATAATGGGGTGTCTAGCTGGCGTAGCCTGCAAGAGTACCATCCACATGCCCATTGCGAGCCGCGACGTCGGCAGATAAAATCCGGCCGTGAGACCATTGTCTCTCCCTCTCTCTCATGCCCACTCTTCCTGTCTCTCTACACTGTGCTGTCCAATAAAAGTTGGAAAGCCCTAAATATATAACTTTCAAAAAAAAAAAAATGGACAATGATGATTCTATGACAGTTCATAAGTGTTTCTTAGTATATGAAGCTAGTTGTAAGTTTTAATACAGCCTGTGCAATGAAGCACTAATTTACATTAGCACCTTCAGAGTAGGAACTGTTACTTACAGTATCTTACAGCATGTAAAACCATTCCCAGTCTGTCTCCTGTTTTAGCTTATTTGTCTCCCACCAGTAAATTGCCTGTCTTTAATGTTGCTTCAGTTGATTTTTATTATTATTTTTTTTTAACTGTGGCCCAATTATATCTAATTGTCTCCTGCTAACGAGCAGCACCCCCCAATTAGTGTGTGTAGAGTGTACGGTAATTTGAGCTGCTGTCAAATCATTTTGGCTCTCTTATTTGTCTTTTTAGCTTTTCATGTTCATCCTAAGAGAGCGAAAGTTAACACTATGTACATTTTTTCAAGGACCCCAATAATCAGTTTAGCCATTTAAATAAGATAATCACTCATGTAATTTCCCTGTTATTTTTATGTAGAAGTATATATTTCCCAGGTAATGAAGCATCTTTTTCAGTGAGAGGAAATGGATTCCGCTGTGCAGCATGTTGTATTTTGGTTTGTTTGTGGATGAAAACTGACAAATCACCTATGCCTTGACTTGTGTAGGATCCCAATCGAAATACGTCATTAGCAACAGTTCACCCGACAAGACGAGAGGGTTTGACAGAAGTGTTGCCTGTCTTCTGTAAGAAGACAGACACCTGCTGACTGATCATCACCAGTACTGCTCCATCGTCTCTGGGGAAATTACTGTCGCTACTTTCACACATGATGGAAACTACCTTTCAGAAACATAACTTAGACTCATTCGTCAAATATGTTTCCAATGGGTGGGGCTACCTGGCAACGAAATGAAGCTATGGATGCGCTGCTGTTCAGTTGTTTTACTTTTTTGTTTTTAAAAGTGTACTGAGTGCGTCGCACATGAAAAATAGCATCAATCATTTGTGCGGTAATGGTCAGACCACCGTGCGACATCACTGGTCGCTCCTTTCAGATGTCCTCGGGGAGGGGGGGTGGGGGGGGGGTTAGCCTGATGGCGCAGCCTGTGGAGCTTTTGTTTAACGGCGTCTTCTCTGAACGTCAAGTGCTTGTGCACCTGTTCCTCCAGGGAGGCATTGTTCATTTTCTCAGGCAGACGCACATCAAATCGTTTCATCTATTCCCGTTTTTTAGTTATTCACCCAGGGCTGTTTATTAAATGACACAAATTAATTAGACATGAGATCATTTCTGACTCTCCTAGGTGACAGCAACCGAAATGAGAGTCGCAATTAACGCCTTTGCTCTAATGACAGCATAAATCTGGGAAGCATGATCAATGGATTCTAATTAGGGAGTGACACTCATGTCCTTATTTGTTTTAAACTCTGGAAGTCTTCAATGTTACACTATCCCTACCCATCCAAAAATACACAAATAGTCTAATTAATCAGATCACACTTTAAATTAATTGTCACTTATAGTTATTACATATAATTAATAAAGCCTTCATAAAAGTAACATAAAAGGGCTCCATGACTCATTTGTCAGAAAAGGTCATACTTTACAAAAGTAAAGGTGGCATTACATTTTATGCAACATGTTATTCTAAATGTGACATAACCTGTGATGTGACTTGACAAAAGGTAGCTCCTTAAAAAGGGTGGCATAAATCAGGCTAAAAAGGGTGGTCGGACATGTCAGACACACGTCACACTTCATAAATGTGACATAATGCTACATAACTCACTCACAATCTAATGTCATATGTTATATAGGGTCAAATAAAACCTTTTGTAACATTATATGCCAATCAACTCTTAAATTGGAATTTCCTGGGCATAAAATTATTCATGGCACTGAAAGGAACATTTTTTGCAGTCAACACCCTGCAAAAATCATCACCTACCCCCGACTCGCAAGATGATTGTCTGATGCCCTCAGGCCTGGCACCATCTGCTGTTGTCCTGTTCTGGTTCTTCATTGTGCTGTCCCTCTCCACTGGACCCCAAACACAGTCTACTGCCTCCCTTCACATCTCATCTTCATTTACCCTTTCTCCAAGACCTTCCGACTCACCACCAGAGCTGCATATCGGGGGTATATTCGATCGCCGATACGGTACTCTGAAAAGCTGAGATAATACAGTACATTCAAATTATTTTTTGTTGCCAAGTTCACCAGTGATATTGGGAAGATAATATTACATAACAAAAATGGTGGTGTACATTTAACACCTTACGGTGTTTATATGAGTCCGTGGACTATAAATGTTAAATGTACACGATCAGTGTTAAATTGACACTGACATTTTTGCTGTGTAAGAAAAGGGAAAAAGTGAACATGAAACTAGGTTAAATGTAACAACCGTAATTTCTTGCATACAGTGAACACGTTTTACACTCAGTAAACACGTTTTATTTCTATGCACATTGACAGATGCATTTATTCAATGCAAAGCAAACAGGCCATTGGTGGTTTACCTCTTACAAATATGCATGCTCCATTTTAGGATAATGTTGGTATATCATTCATGTCAATGGGAAAGCATTAAAAAAACATTTCCAATCCCCACAAGACTTCAACATCATCTCATGTAAGACAAGCCTATTTGAGAGAACAGGAACATGCTGGATAATCGCAGCTTCTTTTAACCTTGAAAATACGTTTACCATAAAGACTGCTGCCACTTACCAAAATTATTTTTGCATTTAATACTATTGGCAAAGCTTGCTTGGGAAACGTCCACTTGTACTCACAGACCATTTACAACCAAAAGTCCTGGATGATAAATGTCTGTGCATTACAAGAATATTTAACTAAACGGGCTAAAATGTGTGTTCTGTTTATTAAAGGGTAAGTTCGCTATTTTGGACCTTGGACCCTATTTGCGGTCCGTCTTCCATGAACCTGACCCATGAAGTCCATTTTTTCGCTGATCGGTCCAGTATTGAGTTCGCTACAGATTTCCTGTAGGCTCTCACTGGGCTACAATAGAAGTCAACGGGGCAATTAGAAATGTTATGGAAAAACAAAGATAAATGTGCTTTTATAGCTCAGTGTGTATTCTTACGGTCTCAGTATGCTCTCCTGTGAAATGTAGGCTATCGCAAACGCAAACCGAACGTTGAAACAACAGTTCCATTTGAAACATAACTATTTCTCCGACCGCACTACCTCGCACTGACTTCGGATAACATTACCTGCGCAACTTCAGCCTCTCTCTCTTCTCTTGCTCTCTTATCATCCATCTCTTGTAGTTCAGTGTCCGTGTATTCTGGCTCAAATCTGTAGCCAGTAACGTCAAAGTCAAAATCGAATTCTTCGTCTTCGTAATCATTATAGTCATCCATCATCCAAGTTTTTTTGTGGAAATTGTAGCCTACGTTGCTGCAGGTAAACAAACGCAGACTGCTCAACTAGATAGTTTCGTAAACGGCCGGCACACCTTCCCGCTCCCCTACCCCCGACACATAGTACTCCGCGGGAGCAGCGAAAACAAGCAACAGAGAAATGCTTACTTCCAAGCCATGCCAAGCACGTAAAAATGTTCGATTTGAGATACATTTCACAGGAGAGCATACTGAGACCGGTAACAATACACCCTGAGTGTAATGGGGTGTGACGTGTGCGATGGGAGGAGCCAAACGCAGCAAGGGGAATCATTAAGCCCTTAGGCCACTAAGGCAGGATACCCGCAGATAAGGGAGGAGACAAGACAAGGAACACAAACACACCACAGACGCTACTAACCGGCTAACTGTCAAACGCTAAGTAGAGCGCAAGGACAGGAATCTGAACAGCCAGACATAATACGCGCCCTGTCTCGGCAACGAGACAAATCAGAACGGGCGAGTAGCGTAAAGGCAAACATTAAACAATAAACAAACACCGCAAAATAACACGATGGTAAGAGAGGAGGCGAACAGGAACAGAGATTTAACGTTCCCATGGCGAGATAAATAGGCTCGCAGTCAAATGAATAAAACCAAGAGGGTAAACACCCGATCTCCCAGGAGAGAGAAACATTTTACAGGTGAGCCGACGAAGCACTGTCGTCCCATAACTTTATTATCCACAGACTAACGCAAGCTTAAATTGGAACAACCGCCCTAGCCTCTCGGTAAAGGAATGAATAAATTAAACGAGGCGAAAATGGAACCGAGATTTAACGTTCCATGGCCAGTTCAATAAGTAGCAGTCAAATGCAGAAAGCAAAGCGGTAAACACCCGATCTCCCAGGAAGGAGAAACATTTTACAGGTGAGCCGAACGGAGCACCGTCGTCCCATAACTACTATCCAAAAGACTCACGCAAACTTAGATTGGAACAACCGCCCTAGCCTCTCGGTAAAGGAATGAATAAATTAAACGAGGCGAAAATGGAACCGAGATTTAACGTTCCATGGCTAGTTTAATAAGTAGCAGTCAAATGCAGAAAGCAAAGCGGTAAACACCCGATCTCCCAGGAAGGAGAAACATTTTACAGGTGAGCCGAACGGAGCACCGTCGTCCCATAACTACTATCCAAAAGACTCACGCAAACTTAGATTGGAACAACCGCCCTAGCCTCTCAGTAAAGGAATAAATGAAAACGAGGCGAAATGGAACAGAGATTTAACGTTCCATGGCGATATAAAAGGCTCGCAGTCCAATGCATAAAACTTTACTATGCACAGACTAACGCAAGCTAAAATGGAACAACCGCCCTAGCCTCTAAATAAATGAATAACTTAAACGAGGCGAAATGGAACAGAGAGCTAACGTTCCGATGCTATATAAAGACACGCGCAGTCACACACAAACACGTCCACAACAACGCCCAAGCTCCATATAAAGAGACACACCCGGAGAACGAAACAGAACAACAGTTCCAAACAAAATCGTCCCGCAGGTAAAAAGGACGTACAGGACGGCTGCAACAAAAGACCTACGCAAAATAGCACGACAGCCTCAATATAAATAAAAACCCTGAGTCACAACAAAGGGGAACGTAGTCCACGAGAAGGACAACAGGGAATAAACGTACCACGGCTACTTACTGGCTCACAGTAAAACGGAATTGAGTAGAAGCAAAACGCCAGGTCTCTAAGAAAACCAAACAGGCGAAAATGGAACAAAGAGCTGCTGCTCTATACTTCTACGAGCAAATAACTAAGTAGAAGCGAAACGCCTGATCTCCCAATGGGAAGATATGTGCCGAAAGGCGAGCAGAACTACTGTTCTGAACACAATCGCCCAAAACTCCATACACGGAGGAAACGCACAAATAAAGGCAAAAATAGAGCAGAGATTAACGGTCCCAAACTCCTACGAGAAAACCAACCACCAAGCCAGCAAGAAATAAGCCCTGTCTCTAAAGAGACGCTAACAATGGGCGAATAGCCAAAACGGTACAAAAATTCACAGCCAACAATAACACCACAGTACATACAATTAACAATCAATGTCGAAGCCCCGAACGTAGAAAACGGTAGGCTTATATACCCCTCTCCAGGTGACAAGCAACAGGTGTAAACGCTTAACAAAAGATCCGACAACTCAGCAGGGCGGAGCAAGCATCTACCAAAAGGGCAGCGCCCTCGCGTGGCCACCAAAGAGAACGACCGCAAGGGGAAACAGGGTCAAAACCATGACACTGAGCTTCCCGTCTCATTTATTGTACATGAAAGCACATTTATCGAACATTTCTAATTGCCGCGTTGACTTCTATTGTAGCCCAGTGAGAGCCTACAGGAAATCTGTAGCGAACTCAATACTGGACCGATCAGCGAAAAAATGGACTTCATGGGTCAGGTTCATGGAAGACGGACCGCAAATAGGGTCCAAGGTCCAAAATAGCGAACTTACCCTTTAAGTATTCTGCTGAGCAATATCCCCCAAGAAACAATCGTTCTCTGTTGTGGTAAGAACTTTAGTTAGTTTAATGAATTACTTTACCTTTCAGCATTCAGTGTGTGTGTGTGTGTGTGTGTGTGTGTGTGTGTGTCTGAGTGAGAGGGAGAGAGTGTGTGCATGCATGTGTGTGTAATAATCAATGTGGTCCTTCCTTGTTTGCTAATATTCCATATACTGTACATTTTTTGTAAATGTCTTTACTTGCATCAATTTATCCAGGCTTCAAAATATAATATAAAACAGACAGTTTTGATTTCATGAAATCATCGTACATATACAGAAACCTCAGAAATGCTATATTTTCAGCAAAGTACACTACAGAACTATGGTGTATTTTTAGTGTTGGCTTTTTTCTTTTAATGCATACTGCAGAACGATATGGAATTTTGCCCCGCAGTTGCAATCAGCTGATGCATCTGGACGTTCTTGTGGATATAATTAAAGGTTACAAGCATCATTTTCTAACGTCCATAATTGAATAGAAAAGTGGGAGATGATGTAGCCTGTAATTAGCTCTTATGTGGTAGAAAGGACCTTGATACCATTTGCTTGTGTTTCTGGGAAGCAGAGGGTTTAATGATCTTTCTCGGCCTGTGAAATACAGTGGAGGCTATCTCACGGGGAGAAGCCCGATATATTGTGTGTACTGTAATTACCCTGTGCAACATGCAACATTTTTGGGGGGGTTTAAAGATGGATCATTACGGTGGGGACCGGTGATGTTTTATGGAATTCGGAATAAATGGTGGGAGGAGAGCATAGGGGTAAATGTTTGTGGACAGAGACAGGGAAAGAGAGAGCAGAGGTTTGACTGTTGTTAAAAAGGCATGGTTTACGGAAGAAAGAAGGAGAGAACTACAAGACTACAAACAAAAAACAAAGCAAAAACAAACAAGCCTACATTTTTTGAGCGATCATAAGATCAGAATGACATGCTGTCATGCTGCCAGTTCTTAGGTCTTTGTGATGTCACAAAGGGAGAGAGAGAGGAGCAGATGAGTGTGGAAGAGTGAAGAAATGAGAGGGAAACAATTAGACTTGCCTGCCTTGTAAGAAATTTAGACGTAGGAGTGAAAATGTGGCGTAGTCCTTAGGGTAGCTGACTCCAAAAGCCCTATACGAATCCCCCTGTGTGGCTGTGGGTTGGGCCCTTCCTTTACTGTGATCCCATCTCTATCTGTAACCATCCCTGCTTTCCCCCTGTACGAACAAAGAGAAAACATTCAATAAAAAGCAAGAAAAAAAAAAAGATAGATGTGGATTCATTAACATGGCAGAAATGCATGGTCTAGCCTGGACACTTTCGGGAGAGTTGTCCTCGCGGTGGAAGAAAAGGTGAGGGACAGAGGAAGAGGGGTTTTTCTGATGTACAGGTTGTGGGTCAGAGCTAGGGGTGAGCCAGAAATACTGTACATAGCAGTGTAGATACAGCGCTTGTGTCTCTCCTCCTGTCCAACCTGTACTGTAGCAGGGTGAATTACACACCGGAATCAAGTCTGCCAAGTTTCTTTTTTTCAAGCCGCGTTTCACACTTGTCTCTCGGGGCGAGAAATCTAATCACGTGCCGGAGCACCACCGGGACGTTAGCACCAAACTGCCCCGCTGCAATTTCGAGGACAGGGTCCGAACCTGACACCAAGACCTGGCCCGATTTCAAGTCTGGAGCAGGAACACGGTTCAGTCAGTGGGCGCTACCGTCCAGGACGGTGGGGATAAGCGTGGCTTTGTTATTCATTATTCAACCATTTTAACAGGACCAACCCCCTGCTGTCTTCTCCCCCTACACCCTGCTGCTCCTCTCCCGCTACCCCCTGCTGTTCCTCTCCTCCTAACCCCTGCTGCTCCTCTCCCCCTACACCCTGCTGCTCCTCTCCCGCTACCCCCTGCTGCTCCTCTCCCCCTACCCCCTGCTGCTCCTCTCCCCCTAACCCCTGCTGCTCCTCTCCTCCTACCCCCTGCTGCTCCTCTCCCCCTAACCCCTGCTGCTCCTCTCCCCCTACCCCCTGCTGCTCCTCTCCTTCTACACCCTGCTGCTCCTCTCCCCCTAACCCCTGCTGCTCCTCTCCCCCTACCCCCTGCTGCTCCTCTCCTCTTACACCCTGCTGCTCCTCTCCCCCTAACCCCTGCTGCTCCTCTCCCCCTACCCCCTGCTGCTCCTCTCCCCCTAACCCCTGCTGCTCCTCTCCACCTAACCCCTGCTGCTCCTCTCCCCCTACCTCCTGCTGCTCCTCTCCTCCTACCCCCTGCTGCTCCTCTCCCCCTAACCCCCTGCTGCTCCTCTCCTCCTACCCTCTGCAGTACACAACTATACAATATACAGTACTGATATGGTATTTAAGGCCAGTACTTCCTTCTTCTGGCGCTTTTGTGTTATTTCGACACACCACAAAGCCGGTATTGGTATAGGACTATAGCATTCCTTGTTGATACAAATAAGCAACGCAGCAAGCTCCGCTTAGACTTAGAGTTAGGATTCTTCTTTCCTTTTCGTTTACTCTCCGTTTCTAAGTTCACCTATTCCCTTTATTCCTTGCAGAGGATTACCTTTGTTTTGTACAAGCTCTCTGACAGTTAAGAGCTTCAGGCAAGCTGCCTGTTCATTTCTGTTTCTCTGCTCAGATCTACGAGCATCGCCCTCGTTTGGGGTTATTATTTTGGCCTCTAAACCGGGTTTTTTTTCCTGTGTCCTTTTTTTCCTTTTCTTCCTTTCATCTTTTGGTTATTCACGGTTAGTGGATAACCTTCTGACTCTCTTCCTGTCGCATCTGGTGCTCCGACCCCAACCCCTTACACTGCATAGCTAACGTGAATCTCTGCATATAATAAGCTTTTTTCTTTCAAACTCACTAGAACATTGTCTAACCTTGTAACGTAAACAAGCAATCATACTCTGATCTGCAACTGTACTGGCAGTGGCTATGTGGTTACGCAGGTCACGCTCCACGTTTTGACGTCTTTTGTCGCTAGGTGTTATTTCAATCACCAAAATGGATGCGAATTTGATAAAACCCGGGAGTGATATCTCGGACATTGATAAAGATATAAAAAACAAGTGGAGATGAGCCTGGATTGAGGGTTTGGACAAGACAGGACAAACATTTGAGTGGTGTAAGAAGATCAATATAGCAGGAGCTTGCTTTTGCGTCATCTGCCATAAGAAATTGATATATAGGAGCAATTGAAAGAAGGCCTTGCTGCGCCATGCTAGCGATCCAAATCACAGGTCCAACATCGTAGCACAGAAACTTACCTCAACTCTGCCAAGAACGCGCTTTCTCGATTGACTCTGTCAAACTCTCAAGCGTCCTAAGTTACTACTCATGGCATCACGACCCAGTTCAAGAGACAGCTGACGGAAATACTACAGAATGCATTTTTTTCATTGAACGCTGATGAGTCCACAAATCGGAATAACGACAGGCTTCTAAATATTATGGTTTGATTCTATGACAACGAAATTGGGTCTGTTGTCACACAACACCTTGCACCTTTCGGTCTCAACTGGACTCAAGTCATCAGCATCCTGCTTGACAACTGCGCTGTCATGAGATGTAAAAAGTCTGGGGTGGAAACGCGGGTGAGAAAGGAAAATCCTGCACTTCTGGACGTTTGTGGAGACACTGTGCATATGGTTTGAAATACTTGTAAACAGTTTCTGGAGCCTTTTAAGGGTTTGTTGGAAGATCTCTGTTTTTACATATTCTATAACATAGAGAAGTCTCCAAAACAGAGAGAAATATTTAAAGAATTAAGGTCTTCTCCACATGCAGTGGAAGTTGCAAACAGGACAAATGATTTGTTGGATACTCTGCTTGTCGACTTCTACAGCTACAGTTGAAGTCGGATGTTTACATACACTTAGGTTGAAGTCATTAAAACTAATTTTTAACCACTCCACAGATTTCATGTTAGCAAACTATAGTGTTGGCAAGTCAGTTAGGACATCTACTTTGTGCATGACACAAGTAATTTTTCCAACAATTGTTTACAGACAGATTATTTCACTTTTAATTCACTATATCACAATTCCAGTGGGTCAGAAGTTTACATACACTAAGTTGACTGTGAATAAAAATGTTTTAATATTTGGTCGCATATGCTTTGGCTTTGCATGCCATGACTTCCTGATGTCTGTGACCCAACAACATTAAAAGACTCTTGATATCTTATTTTCTGGTACTCTTACAAGCCATACTATAACGTCTCTGCATTTGAATGTATCTCTATGGGAATTGGAGGATGGGACTAGATTTAGCTGTAAATTATGCTGGAACTGTATAGAATACCATGATTGGTAAAATGGCTGTAAGTCATCAAGTTGTCAGAGATATCAAACGAGCCTCAAACCATCACTCTGCTGTCAGATATGCAGTAGATATGGATGGATCACTTTAAGGATTGTTTCTCCTGACAAATTTTCCTATTGAACTCTATGGAAAAATAAGTCAGGCGAAGAAACCCTTCAAGTTATCCATCCATATCTACTGTATTTCTGGCAGCAGAGTGATGATTTAAGGCTTGTTTGATACATGTAAACATCCGACTCCGGTGAAGAGCGATGGAAAACTTTGCTGCTGCAGATCCAACGGACATTCCTGAGCATATGTTGCGAATGCGTCTCCATGGTGATGACCAAAACTAAATTATCCCGGCAAGACAATTCGCCAGTATCATCAAAACTATAAGGGGGTGTGACGTGTGAGGTTCAAAGGGACCACACGCAGCAAAGGGATTCGAAAAAGCTTTAATAGCCACTGAGACGGAAAGACCTCATATTTAAGGGAATTCAATCACAACGCAAATAACCTAGTTCCCACTCTCAGCTGGAGCGAAACAACACAGGAACTAGAAAAAAGGGGCGTAACAGAAAATGACCCGTATAACCGGGCGAACGTCACACGAGAGCAAAGAATCTCGAGCTCGGAAAACACAATGAGCTAACACTGAATACCCAAACAGTATACTAAACAGTGAACAACGAGATGCTAACGTGAAATGAGAGAAGGAGCTGCCTCGGAGGTAACAAACAAAGGAACATAAATTAGAGCTAAGCAAAGGGAGAGCGCGACAAGCGAAAAATAACTCCCTAGCTCTAAACGGAGCGCACTGCTTGCTGCAGGAATAGAAGGGAAGCGGTCTCCGTGTCCTAAGCTCCACTGGCAGTGTACCAAACGCAAGACGTGAAAAATAACAGCCCTACATTTCAATAAGGGGGAAGGTAACGGAACAGATCTAACGTTCCATGGCTACTTTAATAGACTCGCAGTCACACGCAAACATGTCAACGAAATCGCCCGGTCTCCCTGTAAGGAGAGACGTACCATTAGGCGAACAGAACTACTGTCTGAACAAAATCGCCCAGTCTCCCTGTGAGGAGAGACGTACCTGAAGGGTGAACAGAACTACAGTTCCGAACAAAATCGCCCAGTCTCCCTGTAAGGAGACAGGTACAGAAGGACGAACAGAACAGCTGTTCTGGACATTTGCCGGCTCAATGACTAATGCAAGCCTAGTAAAAAATACACGCCCTGCCTCTCAGTATGATAAACGCCCTGTCTCTTAGTAAGAAATGACTATATAAATATACCCACAAACAAAAAAAGACTCCTCTCGCTTTCAGGGAAGAAAGCAGACAGAGAGAGGATCGAGAGACAGAAAAGGCAATAGGTCTAGGCAAAGAAAGAAAAGGAAAAACCAGGAAGCGGCGACAGAAAAGAGCCAAGGAGTCCTAATAGCTACATGCACAAAGGCAAGTCCCGCAATACTCCAATAAAACTCATTGGAGCAAAGAGGTCTCCTACAGAGCCTAGATCTAACCATCTAAGCAAACAAAGGAAAAAAATTATACCAAACACAAAACAGTGCAAACAATACAGAAGCCCAGAACGAAGGAAACATGGGCTTAAATAGCTCCGAGGTAACAACGCACAGGTGTGATGCTGAGAGAAGCTCCGCGACTCCCCACACCACAACAGACACACAGCACATGAAAAAACAAAAGACAAAAGCCAGACACAACAAAATACATTCAAATTAACAAACACGAACAAGAGAGACAGCTGGACTACATGTCGCCATTACAGCGCCACATGACGTCAATGCATGTCATGAAGAATAAAATCCAATATTCACATTGTGCCATTTTCCAAACTATTACAAAAAGAGATGTAAAAAATGTTTTAACTGATCAAATTAAAGATTGAGTTGAATCAATCCTAATTGGTGAAATTGTGAACACATGGCCAATAAAACGAATAATTTGGCATTACATTACATTACATTATGTAATGGCGGCGTGACGTGTGAAGTAGGAGGAGCCAAACGCAGCAAGGGGATTCATTAAGCCCTAAGGCCATTAAGGCGGGAAACCCCGCAGTTAAGGGAGGGAGACAAAACAACGAACAAGCCTACCGACGCTACTAACCGGCTCACTGTCACACGCCAATAAGTACAAGCGTAACGACAGGTTTCTCGCTAGCCAGAAATAATACGCGCCCTGTCTCGGTAACGAGACGCATAAGAACGGGCGAGTAGCGTAATGGCACAAATAAAACACACAGTCAACAAACACTGCAAAATAATACGATAGTATATGAGGAGGCGAAAGGAACAGAGATCTAACGTTCCAAGGCTACTCTCAGACTCGCAGTCACACACAAACATGTCCACAACATCGCCAAATTTTCCTTATAGGAAGACGTACCGAAAGACGAAACAGAACTACAGTTCCGTACAAAATCGTCAAAAAAAACTGCATGTACGGAGAACGGTACAGAAGGAACGAACAGGACAGGCTGCACCGGACAGTTACCGGCTAAAAGACCAAAGCGAGATTAGTAGAAAATAAACGCCCTACCTCTCCATAAAGAATGTAACGAGGTGAACAGGAACAGAGATTTAACGTTCCACGGCTACTTTCAGAGACTCGCAGTCAAACGCAAACATGTCAACAAAATCGCCCAAGCTCCATATGACGAGAGACATCCCCGGAGAACGAACAGAGCTACAGTTCTGAACAAAATCGTCCCGCAGGAAAAAAAGGATGAACAGGACAGCTGCACCGGACATCCACCGGCCAAAAGACCAAGGCAAAACTTACTCGAAAATAACCGCCCTTCCTCTAAGAATAAATAAAGCCCTAAAGTCAGTGAGATAAAACGCCCTGTCTCTTAGTAAGAAACTACTATACAGATACACACAAACAGACTCCTCTCGCTTTCACGGAAGAAAGCAGATAAAGAGAGGAGAAAGAGACATAGAAAGGCAAAAAATCTAGGCAACGGACTAAAAAGGGAAAACCAGGAAGCGAGGACAGAAAAGAGCAAACAGGACGGGATGTAGTTATTGGGAAGGATCCTAATAACTACATCCACATAGGCAGGTACGCCAGGGGGGACGAGTCCTAATAGCTACTTCCACATAGGAGAGTCCCGCATAACTCCAATAAAGCACAACGGAGCAAAATGGTCTCTTTAAAAACCTAGACCAAAATAATACTGACTTAACCTACGAAGGGCAAAATAATACCACACACAAAACAGCATAAATGATGCCAGACCATACAAACCAACATCGAAGCCCCGAATGAAGGAAACGGGAGGCTTATATAGCTCCAGGGTGACCACGCACAGGAGTGGACGCCGACAGAAGCTCCGCAATCAAAGCAGGGCGGAGCAGGCATCCACCAAATGGGCAGCGCCCTCGCGTGGCCACCGAGGAAAACGACCGCATGGGAAAAAGGGTCGAAACCCATGACACATTACAATCATTTAGCAGACACTTTTATCCAAAGTGACATACAATAAGTGCATACAGAAACGTCATCAAAGTCACTACAGAACAGATAAGCCAAAGCACATCCTTCCCATAACGTAGCAGCTATCCCTAGTAATGAACGTTGAATGTAGTTCACAGTAAGCTGTGGGTAAATCAGCTATACTACACTTCTATTCTAAATACTATTATAAACTATAACAAACAGACAAGAAACACAGGGAACTAGATGAGGTCCTAGATTGGAATATCAATGACAAAGCAAATGACAATGAGCCCAATCTGCATTGTGTTAATAAGTTTAAGGAAAAAGTTATGAAGGAACTTAAACACACAGTTTATCGCTCGACTATTATTCCTTGCACCTGTTTCGGGTTTCCTGCCGGTTATAAATAGCCCAGGACTTCTGCATTTCCGACACTTCGATATTGTCTTTGCTATGTTGACAACGAAGTCGGTAAGGTATAGGAAATTTGGTCACTGCATTTCTGGTTTGTACGAATTGGAAACGCAGCAAGTCTAGTTAAAGGCCAGTTGATGGAGCCCCAGTTATCCGTGATCAGATTCAACTCATGAAAGAAATGCTGCTGGTCTTTGATCACAAGGTCTCAGGTGAGGAGGTGGCCAGGAAATTGACCAGTTTGCACCAGGGTACTGACACTGTAGTGGCTTTCTCTATAACATTTTGAGCGCTAGCTGGGGAGACGGGCTGGCTTGACGGCCCACTTGAATCATTATTCCTCCAAGCATTGTCCAACCCCAGTAAGGATGCGTTAGCTATGCTCGACCCACCCGCTACATTTAGTAACCTGGTTACCATGGATATACGCCTTGATAACCGGATTAGAGAACGCAAACGTGAGTGTAAAATCCACCCGGTCCGTTTTAAATCCGCGTTATCAGTAGGTACTCTGCCCAGTATTCCCACCCACCACTCCGCTGATCAGGAGGAGCCCATGCACCTATCTAGGAGAGCGAGACTGCGGAGGTACTGGTGCCAATACTGCAAACGCAGGATCAATGTCCTAAGTTGGTGGGAAACGAGGGGTCTCACTAGGGAGACCAAGGTCCCCAGTGAGACAAAATAATGCTATTTCTCGGACCCTGTTACCCATCCAGCTGTTTCGGGAGGGACGCTCAGTTAGCGTTCACGCTTTTATAGATTCCGGGGTGGTGGAATCTTTTATTGATGCTAAATGGGCTAAATGAGTAAAAAATTTCCCACACACTGACTTACTGGCACTCGACAGGTTACTGCTCTCAATAGTCGTCCTTTGGGCTCAGGAATTATTAAACGGATAACTAGTTCGGTGGAGATGTGCATTTCTTTTCAAGGCCACTCTTTTTTCTCATTGACTCCCCGTCATACCCACTAGTGCTGGGACACTCATGGCTAGGGTTACATGACTTGCATGTCAGTTGGGGTAGGGATAGGAACCCTATTCGTCAGTGGGGCTCTCAGTGCCAATCACATTGCCGCTCAGTTACCTTCTCTGCTACGGGCCACACCCCTAGTCTCTCAGAACTCGGCTCAGTGATTCTGAGGAGGCGGAGTCACTCTACAACCCAGATACCCAGATACCCAGATACAACTCAGAAGAGAGTCTGTCCTGGGACCACTATGCAGAGGGGGGTTCTACGGAGGAGGAAGATTTCTCCATCTCTGATTGTGAGTGGGACAGGTCGTCTGATACCTCTTCCGGTGCCCCGGAGGTGGTAGGAGCGCTCGAGTTTGCTCTACCCGCAGGTGTTCCAGTACCTTGCCGAGGTTTTCAGTAAACAACGCTCCCAGGGGTTCACTGTACTCATTATTTGTCCCTGAGAGCACTGCTATGAAGCAGTATATCGATAAATCTTTGGCTAATGGTTTTATCGTGCCGTCCACATCACCAGCTGGCGTGGGTTTTTTCTTTGTCAAGAAAAAAGACGGGGCTGAGACCTTGTATAGACTATCGGGGTTTCAATGACATCACCATAAAAAATAGGCACCCTCTTCCCTTCATGAACTCCGCATTTGAGCGCTTACAGGGGGCGTCGGCCTTTTCCAAACTCGACCTTCGCAACGCCTACAATCTGGTGCGCATGAGTGAGGCCGATGAGTGGAAAACAGCGTTTAACACGCACCACGTGCACTACGAGTACCGGGTGATGCCTTTTGGTCTCACTAGCGATCTGTCTTCGTGGCGCTAGTGAAAGATGTTTTGAGAGAAATGCTGGAGAAATTTGTTTTCGTCTATTTAGACGATATTTAAATTTTTTCTCCAGATCTCTCATCACACGTCGGTCATGTTAGGCAGGTTGTGAAGGCGCAGCTTAAGGTCCAACTATTTGTTAAGGCTGAGAAATGCACTTTTCACACCAACTCCGTTTCCTTTCTAGGACTTATTGTGGCGGACGGCAAAGTGCTAATGGACCCAGAAATAATTTTGCGGTTAAGAATTGGCCTACACCCAATTCTGTGAAGCAGGTACAATGCTTCTTGGGGTTCGCCAATTTTTATCGGAGATTCATTCGGAATTTTAGCACGGTTGCTGCCCCCATCACTACCCTCACTAAAAAGACATCTCCTGTCCACTTCCAGTGGAATCCTAGGGCTGAGGCAGCATTCACTGAGTTAAAGAGGAAGTTCTGCTCTGAACCTATCCTTATAACTCCGAATCCCTCCCTCCCTTTTGTGGTAGAGGTCGACGCTTCTGAGCTAGGGCCATTCTGTCCCAACATTCTCCACTCCGCAAGCTTCACCTATGCGCTTATTTCTCTCGTATCCTATCTGCCGAGAGAAATTATTATGTCGGAGATCGAGAGCTGTTGGTGGTCAAACTGGCGTTGGAGGATTGGCACCATTGGCTGGAGGGAACGAAGCATCCCTTTACGGTCTGGACGGACTATAAAAATTTGGAGTATATCCAACAGGCCAAGACACGCAACTCGCGACAAGCCCATTAGTCCTTATTTTTCACAAGGTTCGATTTCATTCTGACCTATCGTCCGGGGTCTAAGAATATTAAACCTGATGCATTGTCATGCATTTTCGACCGATGCGACAAAGAGTCACGCCCCGAGTTTGTGGTTCCTAGCTCTCAAATTGTGGCCCCAGTTAGGTGGGCTATTGAGACGGCTGTGCAGAAGGCAATACGTTCCGAGCCCGGCTCAGGTGGGGGCCCGCCCCATTGCCTGTTTGCACCTTCTCGGTTGCGGTCGCAGGTTCTCCAGTGGGGTCACGCCTCTCAATTGGTGTTGAGAGGCGTGATCTGGACATTCACCCGGGCGTTCACCGGACGAAAGATTTTATTTCTTGCCGGTATTGGTGGCTCAAACTCGAGAGCGATGTGCGGGAATTTGTCGCCGTGTATTCTACTTGCGCCCGTAACAAGGGTTTGCAGCTTTCTCCCTCTGGCCTCTTACATCCACTTCCCGTTCCCAGTCATCCCTGGAGTCACATCGCCCTCGATTTCGTAACCGGTCTGCCGCCGTCCCATGGGAACACCATTATCTTGGTAGTGGTTGATAGGTTCTCGAGGGCGGCTCACTTTGTCGTCCTGCCCAAACTGCCGTCTGCACCAGAGATGGCTCAGTTAATGGTAGACCACGTCTTCAGGGTGCACGGCCTTCCCCTGGATGTGGAATCGGATCGCAGTCCGCAATTCACCGCTAAATTCTGGCGGTCCGTTTGTACTCTGTTGGGGGCTTCTGTCAATCTTTCATCCGCTTTTCATCCCGAAACCAATGGACAGACGGAGCGCACCAACCAGAGTATGGAGAGCACTCTTCGGTGCCTGGCTGCGGCTAATCCCACGTCCTGGAGTCGTCAGCTCGCCTGGGCCGAATATGCCCATAATCCGTTGCGTAACGCTTCCACTGGCCTCTCTCCTTTTGAGGCTCAGCTGGGATATCTACCTCCCTTGTTCCCTGAGCGATGCGGAGGTACCCTCTGCCGGCTCCTTTGTTCGTAGGTGCGAGTGGTCTGGAAACGTGTACGCGCCTCCCTACTGTGCGCTTCAGCCAAACAGAAAGTGCTGGCCGATAAACATCATCCCCCCCCCCCCCCCCCCCCCGGTTCTTGGAGGGAGGTACGATGTATACCGTTTGGCGTATTTTGGCTGAGAGATGGGTGGGTAGAGGATACCAGATTTTGGTGGACTGGGAGGGTTATAGTCCTGAGGAACATTGCTGGGTCCCCTCCAGGAACATCTTGGATCCTGCTCTTATTAGGGATTTCTGTAGAAACAGGGCTGAGGGATCGCCTGGAGCCATCCCTTAGAAGGGGGGTCCTGTCATGGTTATTGGCAGCCTCTGATGTTTCTGCGGTCGTTATTCTATTTGGCGTTGTCGGGACGCTCTATCTGATCTTTTCCGTCTCCATGCCGGTTTTTGGATCTCGCTCGGCTATTATTCCTTGCACCTGTTTCGGGTTTCCTGCCGGTTATAAATAGCCTAGGACTTCTGCATTTCCGACACTTCGATATTGTCTTTGCTATGTTGACAACGAAGTCAGTAAGGTACAGGAAATTCGGTCACTGCAGTTCTGGTTCGTACGAATAGGAAACGCAGCAAGTCTGGTTAAAGAAATTAGGATTAGATTGGTTTTCTCTTTTCTTTCCAATCGTTTTCATTATCCCTATTCTTTTTACCTGTTACCCTTTGTTTACCAGCTCTTTTGCCTAAAGAGCTTTGTATAACAGGTTTTCTTTTCTGTTCCTTTCACTTGTTTTTTCGAGTTTTTGATTTGTTTCTCTAACCTCCTGTTACGCCTAATGATTTAGTGTGTGAGGTTCTTTTGTTGTTTATTCTTGCTGTTTATTGAGATACGCCTCCATTTTTGAGGTTGCTTTGATTTGCCTTGTGCTAGGGAAGTTTTTCTCCCGTTCTTCTGCTTTCGTGACGTATCTTTCTAGATACGCTTTTAGAATCCTTTTCGATCGCGTCTGGTTCTCCGAACCTTACTCTAACCCTCACAGCTGCTAATTAAGAAAAATTAACAGCTTGTTAAAATTCTGGGATTGCAATTGTGGTTGGTACGAAAACCAGCATACACAGGGGGTCCCCAGGACCAAGTTTGAGAACCACTGATTTAAGTAATGGCATATTAATTTATTTGTCTTTTTTATTTAACTCCAATACAGACACATGATAAACAGAGTCCTAGAACAGCATTCTGTTACAGATTCTGAGACGGCTTGTCTCAGGCAATTGCATCAACAGCAGGGAAGTTGTTGGCCCCAAAATTTCCTGGGTAAAGACCACCGGTCCCCGCATTATCTTTTTCATTCACATTTTTCTTGCTTTAACCCATGCGTTCTTGCAAAAGGATGGCACCTACACCAAAATCACTTGCATCTACAGCTAGTCTAAAGGGACCAGAGAAGTCCGGGGCAGAAAGAATTGGGGCCTTTATTAAGAGCGCTTTTATGTTACCAAATGCAGTCTGACACTCCTCAGGCCAAATGAAAGCAACCTTCGAACTAAGGAGGTCCGTTAAAGGAGCAGCAACAGAGGAAAAACCCGCGGTAATAACCAGCCATACATAAAAACCGACACAGCTGACGTCTGTCAGTTGGAGCAGGGGATTGGGAGATAGCGTCACCTTAGCACTCACAGGACGCACAGATCCTCCACCCACAATTCTGCTAAGGTATGTTACTGTAGCTTTGCCAAACTCACATTTCACGAGGTTCACAGTTAGAGTGGCTTTTGCCAACCATTCGAAAAGTTCAGAGATGCGTTGTACATGTTCAGGCCAGGTAGCACTATATATCACAATGTCATCCAAGTAGGCTTCACACCCAGGTATACCTGTGAGAACATGGTTCATGAGTCTCTGAAATGTTGCGGGAGCGTTTCTTAGACCGAATGGTATTACTGTATATTGTAGGAACGAATCCGGAGTGACGAAGGCTGAAATTTCTCTAGCGCGGGTGGACAAAGGGATTTGCCAGTCTCCCGTTAATAAATCAAATGTACTGACAAATGTTGCAGACCCCACACGATCAATACAGTCCTCCATCAAGGGTAGCGGATAGCTATCAGGCTTTGTGATAGAATTTAGCCGGCGATAGTCCGTACAAAAACGGTAAAAACCATCAGGTTTATTAACTAATAAACATGGAGAGCTCCATGGGGTTTTACTGGGCTCAGAAATATTATGTTTTAACATATAGTCAACCTCTTTCTTCAGATGTTGACGCTTCATAAGATTCACACAGTAGACGTGTTTCTTGATGGGGACTGTATTAATCGCGTGGGGTCTGCTACATTTGTCAGTACATTTGATTTATTAAAGGGATGCTGACCACTTTGAAAACGGGAAGCGTTTGAACCTTATATCCAACCTCCCCAAAACGAGAACAAAAATTCTCCACACGAGAATGACAAAAAGTTCTCCAAAACAAAACCCCGGTAAAATGTGCCTCCACCGTCCTTACTCTGGACCTCCTCCATTGCCCCGCGAGTCTACGTGTTTACACCACTTCCAGGCATCACAACCAGACCACAAAAACGCATGAGACAAGCATCACACAACAAACTGCAATACAGCAAAGTAGCCACAACCTCACAAGCAGCTTACTATCGAAATGTTCCTTCTTGGAAACAAGTAGTTTGTCAAACACTTTGCATAAACAAAGCGGCATACAATTTACAAATATGCTTGCACAAAGCAAAGTTTAAACCGGCCTTCAAAATAGGGAATCACGTGGCAACTACGACAAACTACAAAATATAGTAAGCGCTGCATATTAGGGTTGTCACGATATCCAATAATATCAGATATGGCGATATTTCAAAATATCGCAGAGATGATTGTCTGCAGCCACAATATTTAAAACATTTGTTTTTATTATTGCTATTATAAGGACATGCATACATACTTTCAAATAATAATATTGGTTGGAAATAATGCGTGAGTTTATATTTCAAAATTTGTATAACTCAAAATATTTGCATTACTGCATGTGCCGTGGCCTGCCCGGCAAATCTTTCTATTTTAGTTCTGATGCCTCACAACAAATTCTGTATGCTTTCTTTTTTTTTTTTTATATTTGGTTGTTATTATTTGCTCTGTATTTATTATTTTGTTATCATTAGTCTATTCGTATACAGGTACTCATTAATTATCTGATGCGCAATGTTAACAGCAGAGTGAGGATGGTTATTACATAGATTTTCCAATTTCCAGTGGAAGGTTAGTGGAAGGTAGGATGTAGGATCAAATTACAACGTCTGATCGCTTGCTTTCATCCTTGCAGAGGGGGCTAGTGCAATAGATGTAACAGCCACGGTGCCAATGTATTATCCTATCTCGTGACTGATTGTCATCATTAGTTAAGAGAAAGTGAGAGAAGATGGCTGATCCTGTTTCAAAGAAAAACACCACTTCGCCAATCTGGGAATTTTTGGGCTGCAAACCCAATGATAACGGAGAACCGGCGAATGTGGACGGGGTAACATGCCGTAAATGCATTAAAAAGTCGTCACAACTAAGTATGGGAATACAACAAACATTTCCCATAAAACATTTTCGCTAACTACACAGTCATTGTGAGTGCATAACATTATGCGAGCCTACAGGCGATGCATCATGTTTGTCATCACATTCATTTTGGAGCAATCTATGAAGTGTCTAGCTACTAAGTTACAAGAAAAAAACTGTTTTGTGAGATGAATGACAGTACGGGATGTTGCAGTTGGCATTCATTTTTACACGGATCCAAAACAAACAACCATTTGATTCTCATTTTTCAATTGTTTCTGAAACGGGAAACGATTGGCCAAAAAGTACACGGATCCAGAAACAACGCTATTGTAATTAGAACTCAATGCTGCCACACGTGGTAATTACATCTGTTCACGTTGTCATTAATCCACTATAATTATATACGAATGATAATATTGAATATCATGAAATTTCTTAAAGCCATATCAACGATAAGAAAATGGGATATTATGACAGCCCTAGTTACAAGCTGAAACAAACACTACAATGCTACATTAAAATGTGCTTCAGCACAGCCGCAAAAGCTGGCAATGTGCATGCAGTTAACCAAAGGAAAAATGAACCAACCTCAAGCAAGAGAACACTGTCAATATATATGCACTTGGAAAATAAATGACAGGTGTCGGCAATTTCTAATCAAGACTCAGGTGAGTCGAAGGAAACTCGTTAGCATACAAAAAATTTAAAGGGGCACACTCATGAAGCAGCATAGGGACGTAACAGTACTTATAATGTAACAATATTAAAGGGATAGTTCGGAATTTTGGACATAATTTCTCAATTACGACTTACCCATGATGTAGTTGATTGATGGAAACCATTTTCAGATAATTCCATGCTGTCCCTTCTTTTGGACATGCACACATTGCTAATACTGGTTTTCTCTTAATGCTAGCGCAACTCTAAGGTAACTGGTAGCATCCACTACCAAACGCACTTAAACACTCCACAGTGCACCCAAAGCAAATAAAATACGACGACAGTCTATCGGGGTTATTTTCAGTGATTAGACCATCATTTTTGAAGTCAAACTATCGTTGAATCCTTTACTTTGTGCTGACCTATATTCTCTGTGGAAGTACGGCGGCAGAGCTAGCTGTAGATTAGCCAGGGTATCTGCCTGTAGACTATCTGCTGTACTCCACAGTTGCCGACACAATCCGTTTTGCCGTAAAGTTACATATTTGGTAGACAACAAGTCAGCTAAACACAAACATGCTACAGAATAACACAGCATATACAAGCAAGCACACTGGCTACCAATTTGCAGGAAAAGTTTGACCACTTCCATGACTTCCCAATCGTGGCAACTAGCTAGCTAAATTGAATAGATAGATCACGCATGCAATCATTTATTAGTTACCTGCTCGTCAGTTGTTTTCGGTGCATGAAGTAAAACAGGTGATGGCACAGCAGTCTCCTTCAGCAGTCCTTTTTTGATTTTCACATAGTCATCCTCCGTGAAATGGCCACTACACAGTTTTTTACTTTTTTAGAGTCTCAATTGGTGTGTTGACATCCATGCGAGCAGCAAGAAGCCACAGCTGTTTTCTTTGTTGATCTTCCACTGGAAATCGGTGAAAACTTTGTGGTGCCCATTTTTTTGCATGATTTGAACAACCTTGAAATACACACCGAAATACCATCTTACCTGAACGTTAGCTAACAATACTACTAGTCTGATTCTTTCACACGCGATATTGTTGTTGGCCGGCACTACATACGGCGGCAGAGCTGTACTTTACGTTACCTACTAACGTAAAGTATCGCTCCGCCGCCGTACTTCCACGGAGAATTTAGGTGAGCACAAAGTAAAGGATTCAACGATAGTTTGACTTCAAAAATTATGGTATAATGACTGAAAATAACCCCGATAGACTGTTGTCGTATTTTATTTGCTTTGGGTGCATGTGGAGTGTTTAAGTGTGTTTGGTAGTGGATGCTACCAGTTACCTTAGAGTTGCGCTAGCATTAGCAATGTGTGTATGTCCAAAAGAAGGGACAGCATGGAATTATCTGAAAATGGTTTCCATCAATCAACTACATCATGGGTAAGTCGTAATTGAGACATTGGGCCCTATCTTACACCCGGCGCAAAGCGGCGCTAACCCAAACGCAAGTGTCTTTGCTATCTTACACCCGGCGCATGGTTCATTATAACACCTAACGCTTACGTCCTTTAACTAGCATGTATTCTTGCGCCCATTACAAGTGAACTGGGCGTGTTGATCTTAAGATGAGGAGTGGCCAGGATTCTTTTTGGCGTATTGCTATCTTGAGCCAACAGAAAGCGCTTGCGCTAGAACCACCATAAACCTGGTCTAAAGTCATGTCGCAGTTGTTTACATGTTATTTTAACGGCGTATATCAATGCGTCTACATAGGCGTGTGCACAACGCGCGTGCCCTCCTGTCTGTTACACACAGGGGCGTGCACAAGCATGACTAAAATATCTAGATCACAATGTGAAATATTATTATTGTGTAGGCTAGATCAAAAATGCATAATAATAAAAGGTTCCATAGGTCCACATACCTTTCCCTCGGCGAAGGGAAACAATGCCACATTACATTCTAATGCGCGAATTGTCATTTACACCTAATGCGTGAATTGTCATTCAATGGAAAACTCGCGCACTGCAATAGACGGACTTTTGAGTTCTGAAAATGCGCTTCAGACGTCATTACAATACAGCTCTGTTTATCTAGGAATATAACCTGTAAAACCTTGTCCAGTGAATATTGCTTTTATTGTTTTTCAAATAGCCTAGGCTACAGCGGATTCGCTGTGCATAGCCTACATAAGGTTTTTTCGATAGCCTATGGTTAAAAAACGGAGATAAATGTCATCATGTTAACTGAATTGTAACCTTAGCTATTCTTTGTCCTTCATATTTTTTAATTACAGTGACAAGGTTTCCATACCCTCAGCTTATTAAAACCCCGCTGATTTCACCTGTTATTCCATAACTGAACAAAAGATTTTAAAGAGAACTAAGCGGCTAATTAGAAACAAAGTTTGCAGCACGTACGTTACAAAATTAATTTACAATGAATTTTAATGCCATTATCTGCATGTGCGATTTACAGGAGCAGGCCTGTTTCCTCTGCTGTAAATCGCACTTTTCACGGTCTTCCTGGGAAAGTGGATTGTTTTAAAGCATTACGCTACCAGTAAAATAGGTTGGTCGCATTTCCATAAGCAGGACATTATAAAAAAAGGGAAAATATGCTGAACCTAATACCTGACAGATTTATTATATTTAGTGTCATCATTAAGGCAAAATAACGTTATTTATGTTAGTAGCCTAATCAAAATTAGAATGCAGGTAGCCTAATGAACTTCGGATGAAGCTTGAACATGAGTTCATCAAACGAAATTCGTTAAACAAGCAGGCTAATTTGGCGTTTTCTAAGGTGAGACGGAAGCAATTGGTCGCTTATTCTCAGCTGTTGCAGGTGCTTTTAATGAAATTTAACAGCATATATTTTGTAAACAGCACTGTCAGGAATTACCGGGAACTCATAATGGTTAGCCCGAATAATATTGATGATCGGCTACTATTGATCCATATAGCCTATTCCTTGATCGCACTAAACACGCACGAGCATGTCTGTTTCGCCATCAGAAGCAATCCGCCAAGGTGGAAAAGCAGGCTTTTAAAGGGAATGGGATATAACATTTTGATTGGTTTATTGCATGTCACGCCCAAGACACACCTATAATTAATGAAGAGACTAGGTTCAGCCCAGTTGCACCTTGCGCTGTGCTTAGCGCCCAAAAAACACGTCGTTAAAATAGCAAAAGTGGACTTGGACACGCCCTAAATGGACTTAGCGCCATGCGCTTAGACCAAGCGCCAAGATCGCCAAGATAGGGCCCATTATGTCCAAAATTTCAAACTATCCCTTTAAGGCTTAATATCGTCACATTCTCTTTTCGCCCCCTTCTGGATTTTCTCATATCGCTCGCACCCTGCCTGGCCAGCACAGGTAATGTTTACAGTCGGTATCCAATCTATTTTTGAGACATCGTACAACGTAGCACCCGTTTCCACCAGAACAACCTGCTTGAACCTCATCAGTCCGGTTTCAGAACCAGGGAATTTCTCCAAAACTGCTCTCCTGGCTATGACAGGGGCACTCGCCACTGCTAGAGCCTCCTCCCTCTCCTCTGTCCTGATTCTACTTGACCTGTCTGCGGCGTTCAACACGGTCAACCATGAACTTCTGATCTCCACACTCACTGATATGGGCATTTCAGGGACTGCCCTCTCTTGGTTTGTATCATATCTCACAGATAGATCCTACCAAGTCTCTTGGAAGGGTTCTGTCTCTGCACCCCATCCCCTTTCTACAGGAGTCCCGCAGGGATCTGTACTGGGTCCTCTGCTGTTCTCCATTTATACTAAGTCTCTTGGTTCAGTCATTAATTCACATAGCTTCTCATACCATAGTTATGCTGACGATACTCAACTCTTCCTCTTTTTCCCTCCCTCTACCCCAAAGGTTAAGGAGAGGATATCTTTTTGCCAGCGACTTCTACCGATTCATACAAAACACTGCCTAGCCAGGGTGCTACAAATGTTACCTCTGAGGAGGCTATTTTCTTTCTGCAAATTCAACAAAGCCAGTTGATGGAACAACTGCAGAACCAGGCAGACTGCCTGAAAAAACTAACAGAGAGCCTCCATAGACTTTCTGTGGCAGTTAATGCTCCCCCAGTTGCACAAGCACAAACTCCTCCCGTGCCCACGCGACGTATTTTTAGGGAGCCCAAACTCCAATTACCGCTGCGTTAAAGTGGATAACCGGGGAAATGCGACCCCTTTCTGACACAATGTCTCATTTTTTTTCAAGCACAACCCTCCTGCTTTACTACATCAGAATCCCGCGTATCCCAGAATCCCTCCTGTGTCATAAAGCCCTCGCTTGGGCTGACCCTTTAATTCGGGCCAACGCCCCCTGTATTCATGATTCCATCCAGCTCATGAAGGAAATAGAGCTAGTCTTTGATCATGAGGTTTCAGACGAGGAGGCAGCCAGGAGATTGACCAGCTTGCGTCAGGGCACTGACATTTTAGCAGCTTTTTCTATTTCATTCTGATCATTAGCCGGGGAGACAGGTTGGCCTGATGGTCCATTAATATCTTTATTTTTAAAAGCATTGTCCAACCCCATTAAGGACGTTAGCTCAGCTCGAGCCTCCTGCTACGTTCAGTGCTCTGGTTACCATGGCGATTCGCTTGGACAATCGCGTCAGCAAGCGAGAGAGAGAGACAGAGTCCGATTTTCCCCTGCCAATTAAGATATCAGTCTGCTCCCGCAAAGGGGGTTCACGACTCCCACCCTCAGGTCTTTTACGCCCTTCACCCATCCCCAGTCGTTCTGGGAGGCGCGTTTGTGCAGCACTTCTGCGCGCCATGGCCAAACAAGAGGTTGCGGCCGACAGGTGTCATCATCCCACGTTCCATGTCTCTCGGTTGAAACCGGTGCTGGTTAGTGTTCACGCCCTGGCTGACAGGCCGCCATCTCCCTCTCGGCCCTTGGAGGGAGGTCTGGCATACACTGCTCGCCGCATTTTAGCCGAGAGAAGCGTGGGCAGAGATGTCCAGTTTTTAGTGGACTGGGAGGGTTAAGGTCCTGAGGAGTGCTGCTGGGTTTCCTCCAGGAACATCTTGGACCCAACACTTATTAGGGACTTCCGCAGAAACAAGGCTGAAGGATCGCCTGGGGTCGTCCCTCGCCTTTTTCCCGCCTCCGTTCCAGTATTCATATCTTGCCCGACAATTATTCCCTACACCTGTTTTGTGTTTGCTATTTTCCCGCATTACCCTCGCGATTGTCAGTCCGCGTTCCATTTTTCCTGAGATTCCACTCCTTGTCTTTATCATTGCACTATTCGGGTGATTTTGAGAACATTCGGGTTTCCTCTGTATTTCGTATCTCGTTTTCTTCCTTCTGGCTTTATTAATATTTTTATAAAATACTAATGTACTAATCATACTGTTAGATTAGATTTAATGCTAACCTGCTAACAAACTAATGTGTATATAATACTAACCAGCTAACCTACTAACATTAGGGTTTTAGAGTTCGCTACTAACATTATTAATTACTAATTCATCTTGAGTTTCTACCTGCAGCTGTCATTTCCCTCCTCGTTATCCTATCCCTGCATCTATCTGTGATTTCTCATTCTCTGCACGTGTGTCCACTTCCGCGTTCCTCCCCTCCGAGCTGTGCATGTGTCTACCTGCTAACCCCAGGCCGTTTGTTATCATTGTGTCTATGTGCATTCCAGTCCGTGTCTTACATTTCCCCTGTTATTGTATTATTGGTCCTTGTTAACCCTCATTGTTCTCATCTGTGAGCAATCTCCCCTCCCCGCTTCTGCACACCTGATTCCCATTATGTCTGTCTCCCTCTGTGTATTTATACCTTGTCATATCAGTGTTTCTTTGCGAGTTCCTCATCGTTGGTTTGTTTCATACTAGTTTTTCCAAGTACCTTCCGAGTTGTTTGTTTATTTCCTGATTATCTGTTTCCGAGTTTTTGTTATCCCTCGTCCTTCCCCTGTTGTTATTTTATTTTCGTTGTCTGTTCTTCATTTAGTTTTCTTTTTGTTCCTCTTTACGCCTCCCTAGTTTCGAGCCCTGCCTGTGTTCTCACGACCCTGATTTTGGATTCTGTTTTTGTGCCTTTGCTGTGCCTTCCTGGTTCTGACCCCTGCCTGTTCTGTGACCACTCTTTGGACTCTGTCTTTGTACCGTTGCCCTGTCTCCCCGGTTTTTGACCCGGCCTGTTTTTACTACGGATTGCTGCCTTGCCCTTCATTAAACTTCTTTCTTTTTTTTTGTACTCCTGCCTGCGCTTGGGTCCTTCCCCCACCAGCCCGTAACAGAAGGAACTCGCCAGTTAGGACCCAGCAAATAGCAGCCACCAGAGTCATGGCGAATCAGGATTTTTTTTGACCCATTTCTTTTCAACGACAACTATGAGGAATACCTCATGGGTATCTGGGGGCAGAACCCTGAGTTCGCCCACTGGCATGCCGACCACCACCCATCACCCCAGGGCCGACCACCACCCATCACCCCAGGGGGGGGTTGACAGCTGATTAATCATGGTACCCATCTGATCCACTTGGTAAGATATGGTCTTCAAGGTCTCCTGGATGTCTTCCAGGTGTTGACCGTGCTGGCTGATTATCACCCCTTGGCAGGGTGTGGTGGAGCTGCTCCGAGTCCGCTGGGTCCATGCTGGCCAGTTCGTTCTGTTACGTTTCCCCCAAACTAGAAAGGACCCAAATGCAGGACTCAGAGACAGACTCACACAATAAACTCCAACGGAGTATTTATTAAGGGATGCGAACACACAAGGGAGTGGGGAGCTGGGTGAAGGTCTGGATGCGGGGTTGGCGAGAGGTAAGGGACAGACGAGGTAGCTGGGTAGGGCGGACAGGAGCTGGGCAAATGGCAGATGGACTGGTGATGGACAGGAAGCAGGGTTGGTGAGGTCAGAAGCGGAGCGGGGAAGCAGGCTGGTGGGCAAACTGGAAAAAGGCAGACTTGACAGATTAGCAAACACAACAGACAATGGCCGAGTAACACGTCTTACAAACATAACCTGACGGAACGAACTGGCGATGAGACAAACGTAGAAGGGAGAATAAATAGGGAGACTAATGAATGAAGCGTGCAGAATGTATGCGAGAGTGAATGCGACAATGAGAGTGTGTGTGGTCTGCGAACAGGGAAAGCGAGTGATAGGCTGTGGGATAATGAGAGGGGAATGAGGACACAAGGAGGGAAACCACGCCCAGCCTGCACAACACAGAAGACAGACAGGGTAAAAGAAAAAACAAGACATGAAATGAGAGGAATGGGGAAAACAGGGTGGACGTAACAATATTATGTGTAACCATTGTCAAACGATTAATTTCTTTTGAGTGCATCTGTCACACTCTTGATTGTAACCTGGAGCACTGGTACACTGCAGGGAGTTTATTTGCACTTCCTAATAATTTTGGAGCAAGTACAAAGTCATCTCTCTGTCAAAGCAGAATATGATCCATACACTGTCTATCAATGAATCCATCTAATATTGGTCTGGTGTGATATAAACTGTCATGGTTTTTAACCCTGTTTACCTATGTGGTCGTTTTTCTCAGTGGCCACGCGAGGGCGCTGCCCTTTTGGTAGATGCTTGCTCCGCCCTGCTGGGTTTGCGTACTTTCTGTTAGCATTTACACCTGGGCGTGGTCACAGCTATTTAAGCCTTCCGTTTCGTTCTATCGGGGCTTCTATATTTATTGTTTGTTGTGGTGTGTTGTGCTTTATTGTGTGTGGTATTATTCAGCCCCTTTGTATTTTTAATCAGTATTATTTTTGGTCTAGGTTTTTAAGGAGACCGTTCACTCCGTTGTGGTTCGTTGGAGTTATGCGGGACTCGCCTATGTGGAAGTAGCTATTTGGACTCGTCCCTCCTGGCGTACCTGCCTATGTGGATGTAGTTATTCGGACTCTTCCCCCTTGGCTCTTTTCAGTCCTCGCTTCCTGGTTTCTCCTTTTTAGTCCGTTTGCCTAGTGTTTGCCTTTCTATGTCTCTTTCTCCTCTCTCTGTCTGCTTTCTTTCGTGAAGGCGAGAGGAGTATTGTTTGTTTGTATTTATCTACGTTGTAGGTTTTTACTAGAGACAGGGCATTTTTATCGTACTGATTTTAGGGCTTTATTTATTTTGTGTTAGTTATTCGTACCATTCGGGCTACTCGCCTATTTTATCGCCTCTTTGCTGAGGCAAGGCTTATTTCCTGCTGGCTTTTTAGTTACCCATCTCGGGTGCCAGTTAGTACCTTCGGTACGTTTGTTTCCCTGTTTTTGTCTCCTCGTGGACTACGTTCCCCTTTGTTGTGAGTCAGGGTTATTTATATTATATTGAGGCAGTGCTTGCTATTAAGTTTGCGTAGGTCTTTTGTTGCAGCTGTCCTGTTCGCCCTTTCTACCTGCGAGACGATTTTGTTGGGAACTGTTGTTCTGTTTCGTTCTCCGGGTGTGTGTCTCCTTATGTGGAGCTTGGGCGATGTTGTGGACGTGTTTGTGTGTGACTGCGTGTTTCTTAATATAGCCTCGGAACGTTAGCTCTCTGTTCCATTTCGCCTCGTTACATATTTCTTTACTGAGAGGCTAGGGCTTTTGTTTTCTATTAAGCTTGCGTTAGTCATTATGGATAGTAAATTTATGGGACGACGGTGCTCCGTCGGCTCGCCTGTAAAATGTTTCTTCCCCCTGGGAGATCGGGTGTTTACCCCCTTTATTTTTCCGCATTTGACTGCTAGCCTATTAAACTAGCCTTGGAACGTTGGATCTGTTCCTTTCGCCTCCTCAGTTTCTATCGTATTATTTTGCAGTGTTTATTGACTGTGTTTTATGTTTGTCCTTACGCTACTCGCCCGTTCTTATGTGTCTCGTTTCCGAGACAGGGCGCGTATTATTTCTGACTGTTCAGTATCCTGTCCTTGCGCTCTATTTGGCGTGCGACAGTTAGCCTGTTAGTAGCGTCTGTAGTGTTGTTCGTTGTTCGTTGTCTTGTCTCCTCCCTTATCTGCGGGCTATCCCGCCTTAGTGGCCTTAGGGCTTTAGGATTCCCCTTGCTGCGTTTGGCTCCTCCCACCTCACACGTCACGCCCCATTACATAGACGGTCAATCAAACTTTTACATATTTTTCCTTTTATGACAGCTCTTTGATAATTGCAAGTATAGGCTAGGCAGAGGAAAATAAGACCAATATTATGTTCAAATAACATGCACTCATTCTAATATCCATTTATGCGAAAGATGCTGTATTTTTCATAATAATCCATTGGTGGCGCTAGACACAAACCACCTTTTTTCCGAACAAAGTGGAAAAAATGTATTAAGTGAAAACTGAATCCGCGTATCTTGCAGACACGCCTCGTTTTCATCAAATCTCCACCCCGTGCACGTATATACTGGAGAGACGCTTAAAACAGCGGATAAGTCAAATGTCTGAATCACAAACAGCTTAAGCTAAGCGGAATTTTGGGAGTAAGTGCCATTTGCGCTGATTATCTCAACTCTGAATCTGGCCCCAAATTTGGTGAGCCTTGCTTTAACTGGCTGGGAGGAGATACATATAGAAATTTGGGTGGAATATGAAAAAGAAATAATACAAAGAACAGTAAGTTGGCTTTTTCAAGCCAACTTAATAACAATATTTCCATCACATAAATCGAAACCCTGGAGAAAACAGTTTCACTTTACCAGATTCTCCGAAGTTAAACACGTCAGTGTCGTAAGGCATTATTTGATGCGCTAAAATTACATGTATTGTTTTTTCTTGGAGATTTCCTCAGAAACGGGACTCCCTGCTGCGCGGGATTAAATGGTGGGTGTCAGCCATGGCACGAAGCTGTGGTCCGGGCTAAACGGAACCTGAGAAGGAGAAAGCCGAGCGGTTTTGAGCCTCAGAGCGGAGGGGTGGCGGGAGCAGTAATTACAGCGGTATTGGTGATAGCAAGGCTGTGTGGGAGGCTTACATAACTGCAAGCTGTCAGGCCCTCTGCCTCCGCTTGTGGTCTGTCTCCTCCGCGTGCGCCGCGCCACGCCGTCCGTCCTTAATCATGGTCTGTAATACAACGCAGATAAAGGGACCGACCTGCCCACAAAGGAAGAAGACCCGTGAAGAGCTCAGAGAACATTACTAATGGGCCAAGCTGAAAGGAAGGAGTTGTTTGTACAAAAAAAATAGTAAAAAGAAAAAAAAATGTATATTATGTTTTTTTTTCTATAATTACCCAGTAAGAGTGAATATCTGAGTATCTCTCATTTAAATAAAGCCTTTTCTGCCTTACAATAAGGTATCCTGGTTTTAGAGAGAGGAAAGCTGGTAGACGGATGAAATTATGTGGTTTTGAAGAGATGGGGGTATATACTGTGTGTATGTTACGACCCCTAATGACATCTAGAGGGAGAGAGGGGAGTAACATAAACAAAGGTGGAGAAACAATGAGCAGAAATATACGGAACAAAAATCAGCACCACCAAACCTTTCATTAACTTGTTTTCTGCATTTAAGTTTGATAAGATTTTAGTAAGATTTTCTTTATCATATCAAGTTTAATACAAAGCTTTCAACAATTTTCCATTATAGCACCACAGTATGTGCAATGTATGTGTGTGCGTGCTTTTGTGTGCATTCTTCTTTGTGTGTGTTTCTGTAGGTGTGCATCCATTTGCATGCATTCTTGTATGTGTGTGAGTGTGTGTTTCTGCATGTGTGCATTTCCATGCATTCATGTATGTGTGTGTGCGCGCGTGGGTGTCTGCGCGTTTCTGTATGTGTGTGTGCGTTTGCATGCATTCTTGTTTGTATATGTCTGTGTGTTTCTGTATGTGTGTGTGTGTGTGTGTGTGTGTGTTTGTGTGTGTTTGCATGCATTCTGTGTGTGGGTGTGTGTGTCTCTGTGCGCGCACATTGTATAATTCAGTTATAATTCAGCAGTTGTACTTTTGATCTCAGTGCTACAGTATCTGAGAGAGGGATCTGCAGCGTGATATGAAATGTGCGTCACGTGCCGCCCGCTCCCTTTGCAATGTGAGTCATTTCATTTGGGAGCGAGACATGTCTCGGAGGCTGGTGGCTAACCCATTCACCATCTGCTAGTTCTCCAACAAGATGCAGCTTGGTCATGTTTGTTTGAATCACTGATCTGCCACAGGAGCTTCTGTGCACTTTTGTTTTAATTCTCACAAAGCGCGACACGATATATCAAAATGCAACTTGAGTGTCGTCAAAGGGCAGTACAGTAGCAGGCGTGAAATGTATATGGTTTAAAAAAGGGACAGTTTTATTCCTAGGGGGTATTCATTGTGTGAAACAGCAGGGCACTGATAGGCCTTTGCCAAGGAATATTAATAACCTTGTTGCACTGTCAGTAGGGGATTAAAGCTGAGGGAAGGTGGACGTGCTCTCTCGACAGCTGTCAGGATCTCTTCATAGACTCACAAAATCCAGAACTTTCCATGGCTGCACGGCGCACAAAGCCTTGCGATGTCGAGACGGGGGCCACTTCGCTTTGCTGAAGCTTTCTGCTTTGCTGCTCCTAAAATTGCAGGTTTTTCTCCACCCACGCACGCCCTCCCACTCCACCCCATTCCTTCTCAGTAATGATGGGGTGCTCTTGCGGTTTGGCTGTGGTTTGGGAGGGCAAGTCGTGGCGGATCTGGCCTCTGTTGAACGTGGCGGGTGGTTGTAACCCTACAGTGTTCCCCAGGGCTCCTTCTGGATAACTCAGAGTTACAGTGGGTTATGGGCCTGCATATCACAGGAGAGTATGTCGCTCAGAGCGACCGTCATGAGCTACATGTCATGGAGGCCTCAAAGCCTTTCCAGTCCAATTAAATAACATTTGACCAAGCGGACACGGGCTGTGCAGAGACTACAGTACCTTAGAAAGGCAAAGCCTTTGTTACTAAAACCATTTAGCACACGCAAAACCAATAGCATGACCAATGATTGGTTGAGTTATTATTTTGCATGTAATAAAATGTTTTGCTAAAAGGGTTTTATGTGGTCTTAGTAAATCAGACCCATGTTGTAAAAGTCAAATTGTCCACAGCCCTGTCTAAGAATAATTAGATGAATTCATAAGCACAAACATTACTTATCAACTGTCAAAAATGTTTTTTGTCAATAACTGTGTACGGAACATTTGTAGAAGCACACCCTGTGCTCTTTATACTGCCAATTTATCACCCAGCAGATCTAAAAGCAGTGTTTAGATGCTCTAAAGATAATTCCCAAAGGAATGTGTGTGGAAAATAATGTAGGATATGTTACTGATTATTTTCATTCCCATCTATAGGCAGGGGTGTTTATCTCACACCTCTATCAATTGCCTGAAAACACAAATCCCAGCCAGGACATTTTGAATCTGTTTAAGAGGATCAATGAGATTGATTAATGAGAATCAAACCCCAGTCCGCAGGAAACATTTTAAATGAAATGCATAAGTTTACAAAACCGTTCTCTTTACTAACATTTGAAACAATACTAATGTGATGACGTTCACAGAACCAGAATCCCCAGAAAATCATGGATACAGCAGCTTTCCATTGGCATAATAGCTTAGCAATGAGAGGTAGCAACATGGCAGACATGCACGGACTGAAGGTTGAGTCAGAGCACATTCGGGCTCAGCGGGTATGTAGAACCATGTAATTTCTCCCTGTTAGGTTTAAACTGGGTCTTTATTGAAGGGGATAAAAGGCTTTGTGTCTTCTTGGCAGGGTTTAACAAGTGAGAGAGTAGGTATTAGTGCAGAGGTCAGGGCCTGTCGATTCAAGCTCTGTTTGCCCCAGGACAATTTCCCCTGACAGGCAGGTCCTCCCACTGAGGGTGTTGGGGGATGGAGGAAAAAGGGGGAGGGGGAGAGGGGGGGAGGGGGGGGGGGGGGTATGGGTAACCAGTCTGCAATGGCTGGAGAAGGAATCCTATGCTAATGATTATTAATTTATATATGTGGAAAAAGTGCACTGCAAATCAATACAAAGTTATTCTGAGTGATCAACTTTATCCTATAATGAAAGATTTCTATCCTGATGGAAGTGGTCTCTTCTTGGATGACAATGCACCCATCCACAGGAAATGAGGGGTCATTGAATGGTTTCATGAGTATGAAAATGATGTGAATCATATGATATGGCCTTCGCAGTCACCAGATCTCAACCCAATTGAACACCTATGGGAGATTTTGGACCGACGTGTTAGACAACGGTCTCCACCAACATCATCAAAACACCAAATGAGGGAATATCTTTTAGAAGAATGTTGTTCTTTCCCTCCACTAGAGTTCCAGGGACTAGAATCTATGCTAGACTAGAGGTAGAATCTATATAAAGGTGCATTGAAGCTGTTCTGGTGGCTCGTGGTGGCCCAACACCTTACTAAGACACTTTATGTTGGTTTTTCCTTTAATTTGTCACCTGTCTGTATACATCCTTTCTTGATATATACAGTGCCCTCCACTATTATTGGCACCCCTGGTAAAGATGAGTGAAAAGGGTTATAAAAAATTCACCGTTTGGTGAATTAGCTTAATGTCACATTGAAAAAATGAGAAAAAACCAACCTTTAATTGAAGTAAATTTATTATGAGAAAAAAAAATCCCTCATCGAGAAATAATTATTTTTAACAAAACCATGCGTGCCACAATAATTGGCACCCCTGCATTTATATATAGAATAAAGTAATCATTTTTAATATTTGGTCACATATCCTTTGCATTCCATGACGTCCTGATGTGTGACCCAACAACATAAAAAGACTCTCTCTCTATGGGAATTGGGGGGTGGGATTTAGCTGTAAATTATGCTGGAAGAGTATGGAATACATGGTTGGTAAAATGGCTGTAAGTCATCAAGGGTCTGAGGTATCAAACGAGCCTCAAGCTATCACTCTGCTGCCAGAAATGTAGTAGATATGGATGGATCACTTTAAGGGTTGTTTCTCCTGACACATTTTCCTATTGAACTCTATGGAAAAATAAGTCAACCTCTTAATACCAAACGCCCCCTAGCGGTAACGCGGGCGTTACGGAAATTATTAAATTATACATTTCATTAATTTAATAATATATAATAAACTGCTCACCTCAATATTTTGATTAAATATCCTTAAGATATATCCATTCCTTCTGGGAAAGTGGTTTTTAAGCCCAAAACGTCGGGATAAAACTTCGTAAATAACGTTGGAAACAAGGACCTAATTCTCAAACATATATTGCAGCTTGATGTCACACCATAAACAATGTGCTGGTAAACTGTTCTGCTTAATTGTATTTCACAAAACTTTGGTTTGAAAAATCATTATACCTTCAGGCTTCAAGAAAAAATACTTTAAAACTTTCATACGGCTGTACATTATTTTTTTCCAATTTTAAACCGACTTGTGCTTTTTTGCACTTGATTACGACTCGTTCGGCTGTGTTCACTTTGGCGTTGTGAAACTCAGCCAGTTTCTGGAGTACCAATCCCATGGCTTAGTATATGTTAGCCAGAGTTGTTTTGAACTTGCTTGCAGAGATTTATGCAAAACCGTCGTCAATTGGGTGTATTTCTTTGACTGATAGCACAATAGGCCTATCTGAAGTGGGAAAAACCGTCTTCCACCCGCCTCCACTCTGAGTATTATTTGCTTTCCATTGGGTTTTTATTAAAACTGTCTGTCAAATATTCCAGGCAATAGCCAAGACTCTTATCTTTGAAACAAGCCCTCATTCAACACAATAGCCGTCGTAAAAAAAGGAAATCCTGCCCTGCGTATAAGGAAGTGCCAACCCACGCGTAATTATCGAACCAAGATGGCGCAGTGTTTTTACCCTTGTAGCGTAGCTCGCTACATTCCGTTTAGCAAAGCACAATTAATTAGGTAAGGCCCGCAGTTACATTTTTTTACTTTAGAGTATTTTTGAGACAGTTTTTGTGTAGTTATGTCGAGATTTTTGAGGCGTTTATCCGTGCACCAAGTGCTAGACAAACTGGATAAGCCAGAAGATGTTTTTGCCGAGGGAGACTCATCCTGTCTCAGTGACGCTGAATCCACTGATGGCCGAGATGATGTTGCTGACATGTAAGTTGTTTTATCATACTAACAGTGTTATGCTATAAACGCATTGAATTTCGCCATGGCAGGTAACGTCGTTAGGGCTGGTGGTATTACCGATTTTTCGATATACCAGTGTGAATTCACGCAATGCCATGCGGGTTCGTAATTACATTGTCAACTGTATTTTATTGTTTTTCATACAATTAATATTACAAATTGCACATTCCAACGGTATGATAAATAATTTATGAAGTAAACTTGAAGGGTGTATTGTCTGTGTTGACAAACTCGCACGTGTTACGTGGCGTTGCCAACAACACAGATGTTTGTGGAAACGGTAAGTTTGGTGTAAGCATCGAAGGAAATGTGCAATTTAGCTGCAATGTGTGAATCCCTGTGTTTCTTCTGTGAAGCTAACTAACCTTATATACTTATGCATAAAATCGGTCCCTCTCAGCTAAATTAATATAGATAGTATTACCTTTACAGTGGCAAGCTAGCAAGCAAAATTACAGGTAACAAGCAGCTAGCTAGCTATCTATTTGTGTCTGAGATGAGCTACTAAATCGATTTTTTTGAGTGTGAAATGGCTTCTGGAAGTGTTTAGTAAAGTCATTGTTCCACATGAGTAAATTGTTCTGTATGCAGTACAGAAGGCTGTGCAGGTAAACAAAATGGCAATTTATGCATGGTATGAGGGAGAACATGATAACATGAGGGAGTACTTGTTTATTATTATTATTGTTGATTGTTGTTGTATAAGGGGGACTAATGGGTATATCAACATGGTGGACAATTCCATGGACAGGGTTAGTGGGGTTTGTAATGATGCAGATTGCTCTCCTGAGGGAATGTGTAGTCTAAATGGCTTCTGTATGAATGGTTAAATAATCTCTCCTCACCCTCCACCCCCATGTTTTGATCCTTTGCCTTTTTTTGTTTTTAGTTCATTTTTTTTAGCTTTTTGGACCCTGCCATTTTGTACTTTCTTTGTGTAAATACGGTAACTTCAGCAATTAGAGGGCAAGGATCTTTTTATTTCTTACAGCAGGGGTGTTTTTATTTTTTATCTAGGAAACTGGTGGACTTTTGATTTTTTATCCACTGCACTTTTAGTAGTACACCTTAGTGCACTTGTATATAGTTGATATATGTTTGTCATGTATAATGTTTTGCCTCCTAAAAACCCAACCCCAACGTCCCTGTCATAGGAGGTGGCAACAGAATAAAGGACAGGACTGGCAAGCAGTAATGTGTAGGGAAGTTTCATACTATTCCCATTATTCATTTGAAAACCTGTTTGCACATTCCTGGACTCATTTCTGGCTAATGGGGCTCTGGTGAAATACACAAGATTCACTGTGCTGCTACATGGGTTTTGACAGCTTTTTGTAACCTTGGGTAGTTAGTTGTGTAATATGAAGAGCACCAAGAACACGTCTAAAAATGAACTTTTATTGCCAATATTGACAAATTATCTAATTTTATTGTTAAAACCTAAAAAATAAATCATATTGAGACCTTTCTGGAACATTGCCATTTTTGGCACATTTGGCACCATTTGGCACCATTTGGATAACGAAAAAGGTTCACCTGAAAAAAACCCTGTAAAATTTGAATGGTTTGAGATATTGACACCAGATTGTTACCAGAGGTAAGCAGCATATTGATGAATCAGATAGAGGAGTCATTTCCTCCATAGCATTTGTAGCTCCCCAGGTAAAAATTCTTAAACTTGAATGTAGGTACCCGTTTTTTAGTTTTTTTATATTTTCTGTACATAAATTGTTGTAGTTAAGTATCAAAAACTGGATTTCTATGAGTTCTCACTGCTTATTCGTAATACTGCAGGTGTCTGCTTTAATAAAAGCCATGAACCATATTTGTACCATTTATAGTTTTTGAGATAACCACCTTTGTTTGTCACTAGTGAAAACCGGCAAAAATTGGCCTATTTTGCCCTCGGTAGGAAGAGGTTAAGGCTTGTTTGATACGTCAGACCCTTGATGACTTAGGGCCATTTAGCCAACCATGTATTCCATACTGTTCCAGTGTAATTTACAGCTAAATCTAGTCCCACCCCCCAATTCCCATAGAGATCTATTCAAATCCAGAGACGTTGTAGTATCGCTTGTAAGAGTACCAGAAAATAAGATATCAAGAGTCTTTTGATGTTGTTGGATCACAGGCATCAGAACGTCATGGCATGCAAAGGATATGCGACCAAATATAAAATATTATTACTTTATTCTATATATAAATGCAGGGGTGCCAATAATAGAGGCACACGTGGTTTTGTTAAAAATAATTATTTCTTGATGAGGGATTTTTTTTTTCATAATAAATTTACTTCAATTAAAGGTTGGAATTTTCTAATGTTTTCAGTGTGAGATGAAACTAATTCACCAAACGGTGAATTAATTTTTTATGACCCTTTACCAGGGGTGCCAATAATAGTGGAGGGCACTGTATATACAGTGGGGACCAAAAGTTTGAGGGCAGTGTATAATGGGGGGAGTTGTGTTCGGAGGGCCAGATGCAACAGAGAGAAGTCAAAAAGTATTTTCGATAATCGGAAACACCACTAGAGCGAAACGTATTCACGAACAGAGAGAAAAGGATAACAAAGAATGGAGCAAAAGACTCCTGGCGCAAAGCCAATGAAAAACAACCCTAAAAACAGGGCTCAACACTTTGAGCAGAATATCGATAAACAGAAATTACCTTCGAGTCTCAGTAGAAGAGAGTGTAATGGGGCGTGACGTGTGAGGTGGGAGGAGCCAAACGCAGCAAGGGGATTCATTAAGCCCTAAGGCCACTAAGGCGGGATACCCCGCAGATAAGGGAGGAGACAAGACAACGAACAACGAACACCACTACAGACGCTACTAACCGGCTCACTGTCACAAAAAGAAAAGGAGGAAGAATAGCAAACAGAGTAGTGAAAGGGAAATGAAAAGATCAAACCCTAACTCTAACCAGACTGGTCCTGCTTTGCTTATTAGTAACAGCAAGGAAAGCAGTCTGCGTATACCTATACCTTTATCGGCTATGTGTCAAATGCAAGACAATATCGAAGCACCGGAAATCGGAAACCCAGAGCTATATATAGCCGGCAGGAAACCAAAAACAGGTGCGAAGGATAATTTCAGCGCGAGATGGAAATACCGGAACGGAAGATGGAAAATCCGATAGAGTGCACAACGCCGCTAAAAGAAAGAACGACCGCCGAAATAAAACGAGGCTGCCGAAAACCATGACACAGTGACACATTTCTTGTTGTTTTGGCTCTGTATTCCAGATTGGAATGGATTTGAAATGGAACAGTGACTATGAGGTTAAAGTGCAGACTTTCAGCTTTAATTTGAGGGTTTTTACATACAGTTGAAGTCAGAAGTGTACGTACACTTAGGTTGAAGTCTTTAAAACTAATCTTTAACCACTCCACAGATTTCATGTTAGCAAACTATAGTGTTAGTAAGTCAGTTAGGACATCTACTTTGTGCATGACACAAGTATTTTTTCACAGACAGTAATTGTTTACAGACACATTATTTCACTTTTAATTCACTATATCACAATTCCAGTGGGTCAGAAGTTTATATACACTAAGTTGACTGTGCCTTTAGGGCGGCATGGTGGTGCAGTGGTTAGCACTGTCGCCTCACAGCAAGAAGGTACCGAGTTCGAATTTCCTCCGGGTACTCCGGTTTCCTCCCACAGTCCAAAGACATGCAGGTTAGGCTAATTGGAGACTCTAAATTGCCCATAGGTATGAGTGTGTGAGTGAATGGTGTGTGTGCCCTGTGATGGATTGGCGGCCTGTCCAGGGTGTATTCCTGCCTTTCGCCCAATGCATGCTGGGATAGGCTCCAGCACCCCCTGCGACCCTGATCAGGAATAAGCGGGTTAAGATAATGGATGGATGGATGGATGGGCTGTGCCTTTAAACAGCTTAAAAATTCCAGAAAATGATGCCATGGCTTCTTGATGACTAATTGACATTATTTGAGTCAATTGGAGGTGTACCTGTGGATGTATTTTAAGGCCTACCTTCAAACTCAGTGCCTCTTTGATTGACATCATAGGAAAATCTAAAGAAATCAGCCAAGACACTAAGGGATTCACATTGCAAATTACCTGGACGACTGGCTGATCTGTGCTCCAACAGAGAAGCAAGCCAAAAAGGATACAGAGTCGGTGCTGGCCCATTTAGTCATGACGGTGAAGCATTGCCGGATGTTGCTCGGACTGATGGCTTCAGCTGCCCTGGTTCTGCCACTTGGGTTGCTGCATTGCAGCGTTGGGCGGCGTCACAAGGAGTGAGCCCACACGAGGACGGGCGGGGACTCCTCCCTATTACCCAGAGGTGGCTCAAGCTGGTGGACTGGTGGCCCACGACCCCTGGCCTCCAGAGGGGCTAGCGGAGTCCACGCTAAGGGGTTATTTGGCAGCCATCTCGGACTGGCAATGAGAATATCGAGGGCCTGACGGTGGGATCTCACCCTCTTGCCAGCCAGTTTCTCCGAGGTCTAACTCAGTCCCTTCTTGGGACTTACGGCTGGTCTTGAATTCCCTCACTGAGTCGCCCTTCGAGCCTCTGGCCGGGCTCAATCTAAAACTCCTCTCCTTGAAGACTGCCTTCCTGCTCGCTATTACCTCCGCGAGGCGTGTGAGCGAGCTGCACGCGCTGTCAGTACACGTTTGTGCAGCGGCAGGCTGGGCTTCATCCCTCACTTTTGCCAGGTTTTATCATCTGGACGTAGTGTCATCCAAATCGGTTGCCTCCTCTGTCCTCGGGGCAGTGGAGCAACTTTGACAATGATTTTGACAATTTGACAATCACCCGGTGGTTATTTTCACATTAACACTTTATGTTTGCTTTTCTAGTAGAACAGCATATAATAGGTGGATTATGTTGGAATCACACTCTTGTGTCATGTGGTCTTTATTACCCCACTACATCCCCCGCCTGACTTTACCTGGTATACTGTGACCCATAGAGTGGTGTGTTGACTGGTATGAAATAGAACGTATGGGTTACGCATGTAACCCCAGTTCAAAAGAGGACGGACAGAGTGCATGTGACATATTTCTGGCGTGACGTGGTTCCGCCTCGTGGTGGTGGTTCATTTGCTATTCAGCGAGGCGAGGATGACCCATACCATGGCGTGTTGACCGTATTCATAGAACCAGGGTTACATACGTAACCCATACGTTTTGTAAACAACTGACGGACTGCACACACTGACGACAAACCCCATGAAGACCCAAAAGAAGCGGACCAAAAATATGACTAAAATTGCTACATTTGACTGTCCCACCAATTATAATAACCTCAAAATCCTTGATTTTAAAATCATTTGAATTACACTGATTATGTCTCAATAAAGACCCAATGGGGTGGACAAATATATGCCTGATTTGTTTGATATATCAAAAAAGACATACAGTCAAGCCGGAAAGTCTCCCCACCCCTTTCACCTTCTCCACATTTTATTACGTTACAGACTTATACTACAATAGATTGAGTTCATTTTTTGCCTCAAACATCTACACACAATAGCCAATAATGATGAAGTGAAAACAGGTTTTTAGAAAATATGCAATTTTATTTTACTGACAAAAATAGGTTATTTAGGGGTTACATATCTATACACACCCTTAGCCTAATACTTGGTTGCTGCACCTTTGGCAGTGATTACAGCTTCAAGACATCTTGGTAAAGAAGCTACGAGCTTGGCACACTTGTTTCTGGACATTTTTGCCCATTCCTCTTGGCATATCCTTGCAAGCTCCGTCAGGTTGGATGGGGAGCGTCGGTACACAGCCATTTTCAGCTCTTTCCACAGATGTTCAATTGGATTCAGGTCTGGGCTCTGGCTGGGCCACTCAAGGACATGCCCAGACTTTCTCGGAAGCCACTCCTTTGTTCTCTTGGCTGTGTGCTTCGGGTCGTTGTCATGTTGGAAGGTAAACCTTCGCCCCAGTCTGAGGTCCAGAGCGCTCTGGAGCAGGTTTTCTTCAAGGATCTCGGTGTACTTAGCTGCATTCATCTTTCCCTCTATCAGGACTAGTCGCCCCGTTCCCGCTGCTGAAAAACATCCCCACATCATGATGCTGCCACTGCCATGCTTCACTGTAGGGATGGTATTAGCCAGGTGATGAGCGGTGCCTGGTTTCTTCCAGACGTGACGCTTGGTATTCAGGCCAAAAAGTTCCATTTTGGTTTCATCAGACCAGAGAATCTTGATTCTCATGGTTTGAGAGTCCTCTAGGTGCCTTTTGGCAAACTCCAAGCGGGCTGTGATGTGCCTTTTACTAAGGAGGGGCTTCCGTCTGGCCACTACCATAAAGGCCTGATTGGTGGAGTGCTGCCTGGATGGTTGATCTTCTGAAAGGTTCTCCCATCTCCACAAGGATACGCTGGAGCTCTGTCAGAGTGACCCTCGGGTTCCTGCTCACCTCCCTGGCCAAGGCCCGTCTTCCCCGATTGCTCAGTTTGGCCGGGCGGCCAGGTCTAGGAAGATTCTTGATGGTTCCAAACTTCTTCCATTTACGAATGATGGTGGCCACTGTGCTCTTTGGGACCTGTAAAGCTGCAGAGATTTTTCCGTACCCTTCTCCAGATCTATGCCTTGACACAATCCTGTTTCTGAGGTCTGCAGATAATTCCTTTGACCCCATGGCTTGGAGTTTGCTCTGACATGCACTGTCAACTGTGGGACCTTATTTAGGCAGGTGTTGGCAATCCCCAATCATGTCCAATCAATTGAATTTATCACAGGTGGACTCCAATTAAGTTGTAGAAACATCTCAAGCAGTATCAGTGGAAACAAAATGCACCTCAGCTCACTTTTGGGTGTCATATCAAAGGGTGTGCACACTTGTGTACATATGATATTTTACATTTAGATTTTTTATAAATTAGCACAAATGTCTAAAAACCTGTTTTCACTTTGTCATTATGGGCTATTTTGTGTAGAATTTTGAGACAAAGAATTAACTCAATCTATTGTAGAATATGTCTGTAACATAATAAAACGTGGAGAAGGTGAAAGGGGTGGGGAGACTTTCCGGCTTGACTGTATATATCAAGTTTAAATGTATACACACATATATATAGATTCTTATTTATGAGATTATATATACCCTCACCAGCACAATATCTTGGATATTTGATTGATTATTCATATTATTCAAAATTTTAACAAAACAGCAGGTGTTTCGGTTGTGACCACATTGTTGTGGTTGTGACATATCTCTTATTGAAACCTGAATTCCAAAGGTGGGACAGTACGTACAATGCAAATAAAAGCAGAAAGCAGTGTTGTAAATTCTCTTGTCTATATATTTAAATGAAAATGATATTTAAAAGATATTTAATGTTTTACCTTAGCAAGGTAATGTTTTACCTTTTTGTAAATATACGCTAATTCCGAATTTGATGCCTGCAACACGTTCCAAAAAAGTTGGGACAGGGGTATAAAAAAGACTGGGAAGGTTGTGGAATGTTCAAAAAAACACCTGTTTGGAACATTCCACAGGTAAATAGGTGAATAGGTGACAGGTCATGCTATCATGACTGGGTATAAAAGGAGCATCCACGAAGGCTCTGGCATTTACGAGCAAGCATGGGTTCGCCACTTTGCGAAAAACTGCATGAGCGAATAGTCCAACAGTTTAAGAACAACGTTTCTCAACACACGATTGCAAGGAATTTAGGGATTTCACCATCTACAGTCCATAATATTCCTAAAAGATTCAGAGAATCTGGAGAAAATGGGCAAGGCCGTAAACCAATATTGAATGCCCGTGACCGTCGATCCTTCAGACAGCACTACATTAAAAAACGGTATGCTTCTGTAATGAATATAACCACATGGGCTTGGGAATACTTCAGAAAACCATTGTCAGTAAACACAATTTGTCGCTGCATCTAGAAATGCAAGTTAAGACTCTACTACCCAAAGCGTAAGCCATATATCAACAACATCCAGAAACGCCGCCAACTTCTCTGGGCTCATCTGAGATGGACTGACGCAAAGTGGAAACGTGTGCTGTGGTCTGACGAGTCCACCTTTCAAATTGTTTTTGGAAATAATGGACGTCGTGTTCTCCCGGCCAAAGAGGAAAAGGACCATCTCGATTGTTACCAACACAAGGTTCAAACGCCAGCGTCTGTCATGGTGTGGGGGTGTGTTAGTGCCATGGCATGGGTAACTTGCACATCTGTGAAAGCACCATTAACGCTGAAGGGTACATATGCATTTTGGAGCAATATTTGCTGCAATCTAGACAATTGCTTTTTCAGGGACATCCCTGCTTATTTTAGCAAGACAATGCCAAGCCACATTCTGCATGGCTTCGTCGTCAGAGAGTGCGGGTGCTAGACTGGCCTGCCTGCAGTCCAGACCTGTCTCCCATTGAAAACGTGTGGCGCATTATGAAGCCCAAAATATGACAATGGAGACCCCGGACTGGTGAGCAGCTGAAGTCTCATATTAAGCAAGAATGGGAAACAATTCTGCTTTCAAAACTACAACAATTAGTGTTGTAGTTCCCAAAGGATTACTGAGTGTTGTTAAAAGGACAGGTGATGTAACTCAAAGGTAAACATGCCCCTGTCCCAAATTTTTTGGGAGGTGTTGTAGGCATAAAATGTAGAATGAGCTGAATAAAGAATGAAATGTAGAATAAAGTTGATTAGTTAAAACATGAAATATCTTGTCTTTGTACTGTTTTCAATTGAATACTAAAAGGACTCACAAATCATTGCTTTCTGTTTTTATTTATATTTTATACACTGTCCCAACTTCTTTGTAATTGAGGTTTGTACATGTGCATTGATTGTCTCACTATTTATTGTCTTTAATAAGAATTTACGGACAAGTGTCACCAACCGAAACAGGCCTGTCAAAACAATACCATTTGTTTCGGTAGTGACTGTTTCGGTTGTGACAATTTTGGCTCATTTCGGCCACAAAACAAAAGATGGTTAGCAACCACTTCTCTGTGCAGATGCACCTTCCTTTTAATAAAATCTACAGTTATGAAATCAACTTTTTTTCTCTAATATGAAAACTTGGGTGTTTGGGTGTGACGTCTCTTAAAACCACAGACTAATTTTCATACTTTGAAGGACAATTATATCAAAATGCTAAAACCTAGCTACTCACCATGTGGCCTTGATTCATATGAAGGCTGTCTAATTTCCTGGTTAAAAAAAGGGGTGTGTGGTTACAAGCAGGTTCACTGCACAGACTCAAACAGTCTACGTTTCGGTTGTGACGTAAAAATTGGGGACAGCATTTTTTGAATTATAAAATTTATTACAAAATAGATTGCATTATTTTAACTTATATTTGATAAAAAATTCACATGCTTTATTGAATGAGACAAGTCAAATAATTGGCAAAAATATTTTGGGTATTATTTTTTAATGCACCAGCTTAAGGGTTGATAGTGGGGACAGCCATCTCCCAATAGGAATTTATACTCCCAAGTGTTGAGTGGATAAATGTAACTATTATTACTGCAATTTTTTATCTTGGATTATATTAAAACATAACATGATCTAATTAATTATATAGCAATGAAAGATTTTATTGGTCAATTTCTTACTTTTATCAGAGAGGGACAGCAATTTGCATGACTTTTGTAGAATGGCCCATATATATATATATATATATATATATATATATATATATATATATATATATATAAATGACATATATACATCAGATTTCAATGTGTATATATTAGGGGTGTCACGATTCTCCAAATCCGTGATTCGATTTGACTTTCGATTTTAAGGTCACGATTCGATTTTCGATTTTTTTCCAGCACTATTTTTTTTCCCAGCACTATAGTCTAACTAATGGCTATGCCATTGTTAGACTATCGAGTCTTGATTTGTAAAGAAAAATACTTGTTTCTCAATAAGTAACTTTTATTTGAATAATAACAATTATAAATAATAACAAAAATATGATAATATTTAAACACACCTAAACAGTTAAGAGCTTTATCAAAACTACTCTAGAATAATAAACAGTTGAACATTTACCACGCTATTAACAATTTACACATTGGTTTTATGCCCTGACAACGGTCATTTACATTTTCAAATTCTTCTTTAAAAAGATGAGCGTGTTCACATTCTTTGAACAGTTAAGAGCTTTAACAAACTAATATCTGAAATAATAAACAGTTGAACATGTACCACGCTATTAACTATTTACACATTTTTTTTCATACCCTGACAACTGTCATTTACATTTTCAAATGCTAAATGAGAATGGAAGAGTTGCCTGTGTCAATGTTTTTTTCCCAGTCAAATCTATTTCTTTGTGATGCCTGCGAATGTGTCCTGCCATATTTGACGTGTTGCCTGAGGTGGCGTATGGTATGGTACTCGCGTCATAGCCGACAAACTGTCGTTTTTTTGTCAATGACGCGTTCGTTGTTTATATAACTCACGGGGAAGGCAAAATGTTGCCACACCGGTGACTTGAGGGAAGCAGGAGGATTTTCCAGTTCTGTTTCTCCATCTCCGACTCCGGCAGTGGCCATGGTGTGTCGAAAAGTAATGCAGGCTACCGGTAAGCTAACGTTAACTAGCAGCTGTGTCTTCTTTGAAATATCGTTGTTTTTTTTTCTTCGGACGCACGCCTGCGTGGACGAACAAAATGCAGTGGAAGGAGTCAAGTTTCGTTTTGTCGGAAACGCTTACATTAGAGATGGCCAAGTAGGCTACTTTTTTTTACATTTTACCCATCACATGAAAGGCTAAGAAGAGCGCGCGGGGGGCGGGGGTGGAGAGAAAAAAAAAACTGGGAGAATCGCGAACCAGCTTGTGATTTCGAAATTCGAAATCGAACGCTCATTTCGATCGATTTTCGATTTCGAATCGGTATCGTGACACCCCTAGTATATATATTATATATATAAAAAATGACGTATATATATATATATATATATATATATATATATATCAAGTTTCAATGTATATACAGTTCAGTCCGTAAGTATTTGGACAGTGACACAATTACTCCAGCACATTGGTTTGAAATGAAACAGTGAAAGTGCAGACTTTCAGCTTTAATTTTAGGGTTTTTACATCCATATCAGTTGAACCGTGTGGCAATTGTAGCCATTTTTATACATAGTAACCCCCCCCTCATTTTAAGGGACCAAAAGTAATTGGACAAATTAACTTAAACTTAAATAAAGTCATCATATTTAATATTTGGTTGAATATACTTTGGTATGCCATGACATCCTAATGCCCAAAAACATCAAAAGACTCTTTATATCTTATTTTCAGGTACTCATTTACAAGGGATACTATAGTTACAATTTTAATTTACAAGTGATACTATAACCTAACCTCTCTGCATTTGAATGGATCTCTATGAGAATTGGGGGGTGGGACTAGATGAAGATGTAAATTACACGGGAATAGTATGGAACACATGGTTGGCTAAATTACTATAAGTCCTCAAGGGTCTGAGGCATCAAACAAGCCTGAAATCATCACTCAGCTGCCAGATATGCAGTAGATATGGATAGATCACTTTAAGGGTTGTTTCTCCGGATTTATTTTTCCATAGAATTCAATAGGAAAATGAGTGCAATAGAACGGCTCCATTTCGTGAATATTCGTTAGGCAATAATAAAAAATAACAAAATACATAGCAACTATGTACAACATGCAAAATAAATAACCCAAGAAACATAGGCTACAATGTAACAATAACTTAACAAAATAAATAGCATGTACAACATGCAAAATGTATAGCTCAAGAAAAACACACTGTGGTCTGAACATGTCCAAAATCGAATTGCTATCCCAGCTCAAGCTATTTCTGTCCGCTAAGGTTGTGAGCGAGGAAAACTAGCATGCTGACTTTGTCCTGCTTCAAAGAGGATCTAAGTGGGGTGACTATTTTCCCTGCTGAGATTTTCAAAATCTTTTTTTTTTTTAATTTTGTGTATTTTTTTTTTTTTTTTACCATGACACATTGATAAAAGATGGTGTAACAGATGACAAAATATAGTCATTAAAAAAAATAAAAAATAAATTCACCAAAATAAGAAAATAACTATTCAAATGGTCTGTGTCTCTTAGCCTTGCAAATGTACACTTAAAGAGTAACTACACCCACTGTCTCAGCCTGTCTCCGCCTACTACACAATTTTGAAAAATACTTCATGGGGTGAGCGAGGGAGAGGGATGAGAGCTGTGTCCATTGTCATTTGCATAAATTAACGTACATTGTACAAATGATTTCGTATAACTCAGATCAAACTGTCAAACTAGACATTGCACATCAAATATGAATCAAGATTCAGCAACTGCATGGCTTATTTATCACCTCAAATATTTTCAGAAACATATTTTAGTGGACTTTTTAGGTGGAATAAGAGAATTGAACAGGACACCATGTTGTTCCGGTTTAAAAACGTGGAGGCGAAACTAAAGTAACGTAGCGGGTCTAATGAATCAGGTGCCGGCTGTTTCCGTTGTGGGCGACAACAATTATCCATATGACCTAGAGGTACCTCCAAAGAGGTACTCTGACATCACAATTGGGGCGGGGGCAGTGTGGGGAACAGAAAGGAAATTTCAACAATTAGGGGCAGCACAAAGACGCTTTTCTACCAGTTTCTTGTGATATACAATATTATTTCAGAATTGTTGAAATAACGGAATGCATGAATAAGTTCCATTGTAAGGTAGGCATACACAGGGGCGGTTCTAGGGCCTGGCTATTGGACTATAGCCACGGGTCTCTTATCTTTAGCCACGGCTCTATTTTACTGCCAAATTATTTTAAAATTATATTAATAATACATGTATGTATACATGCATATTGTGCGATGAATGAGCACATATAGCCACTGCATCTCTGATGTCAAGTCAACGTAGCTAACGTTTTCCCCGCCTCTCTCACGCACTCACACTCCACCCTTTCCACACCCATCCATCCCGCCCATCTCGAGTCCAGCAGCAGTGCGCACCGTTCAGTAATGACTAGCTAACGTTAAAGCCAAGCCAAGATGAAAAAGGTAATGTTAACATATTACAAACGTTATATATCTACCTTTATAGCTAGACAGCAAATACATCGTGTCGATATTTGTTTCTACATTGAATTTGAAACATTTTCCTGTGGTGGGTGGCTAACGTTAACGTTACCGCAGCCGTGTGTACATTAATTTATGTAAGTTAACGTTAGCTAAAGTTAATATTCACACATTATTAAGTCAGATAAGTTAGCTATCGTCAGTTGGTGTTGACATGATGAACGTTGCGGTTAACATTACATAAAAATGGCCATTCCTCTGTTACAACCGAAGCTTTGTTAACAGCGAACTGTCTAACGTTACTGTATTAAATAGGCTCTGCATAAAAACACACTTTTGGGTGGAATGACAGGAGAATGGCATGGCCCGTGGTCAATGAGGTTGCCATTATGTTATGCCCCACCTGATATAGGCTAAATTATGCCCTGTATAACATATAGTGCCCATCACCAATATCACCATCATTGTTATCTTGACTGAGCTCAAGTTTCTTTTCTCTGCGCCCCTAAATTTTGGACTGTTCAAGGCCAGTTCATTTTTTTTCACTGCACCCCTAAATGTGTTCATTTAGGAGCACATGTGCTCCTGACAAAAAAAGTAAGCGTAGAGCCCTGTAATGGGATAATGTTATGCTATTACCTGTATTATCAATCATTCATTATAGTAGCATTGACTTGCATATTATTATACTCTATATTAAAACAATTATATCTTTTCTAGATGGACATAAGAAAAAATATATATATTTCCAGCGTCAGCAACAGCATGGGAGAGCACAGCCAGTCATGGAGGCAGAGAACACAAGAGGAGCACAGCAAGGCAGGGAGGCAGAGAACACAGGAGGAGCACAGCAAGGCATGGAGGCAGAGAACACAGGAGGAGCACAGCAAGGCAGGGAGGCAGAGAACACAGGAGGAGCACAGCAAGGCAGGGAGGCAGAGAACACAGGAGGAGCACAGCAAGGCATGGAGGCAGAGAACACAGGAGGATCATAGCAAGGCGGGGAGGCAGAGAACACAGGAGGAGCACAGCAAGGCATGGAGGCAGAGAACACAGGAGGAGCACAGCAAGGCAGGGAGGCAGAGAACACAGGAGGAGCACAGCAAGGCAGGGAGGCAGAGAACACAGGAGGAGCACAGCAAGGCAGGGAGGCAGAGAACACAGGAGGATCATAGCAAGGCATGGAGGCAGAGAACACAGGAGGAGCACAGCAAGGCAGGGAGGCAGAGAACACAAGAGGAGCACAGCAAGGCATGGAGGCAGATAACACAGGAGGAGCACAGCAAGGCAGGGAGGCAGAGAACACAGGAGGAGCACAGCAAGGCAGGGAGGCAGAGAACACAGGAGGAGCACAGCAAGGCATGAAGGCAGAGAACACAGGAGGAGCACAGCAAGGCAGGGAGGCAGAGAACACAGGAGGAGCACAGCCAGGCAGGGAGGCAGAGAACACAGGAGGAGCACAGCAAGGCAGGGAGGCAGAGAACACAAAAGGATCAATTAACAAAGTAATGAATTAATAGTTTTTTTTAAAATCGGCACGCGATATCACACATTCTCTTTAGGGGCTGAGCCCCTGGTGTTTCAAATGTCTAGATCCGCCCCTGAGCATACAAACACGTTTACAGCAGAAAAAAGTGATCTAGCGTGTAGTTATACCCTTTAAAGCTAGGGTATGTAGTTTTGTTTGTTGTCACAAAATCCTTGACCCTGCCCACAGAGAAAGAGACACACCCCCACCCCACAGACCTCGTTGTGAACGTGAAAGTCTGCTAGATACAATTTCAGGATTACAAATTGGTATTTTACAGTAAAAATGCCATCTAAAATTCCAGGTAAAATAACAAAATATTTTTTGTAGATGCAGAGTTGTTGCATAACACTTTTGTGCAGCGTTAGTGTGAACCAGGCATTATCTGGCTCCAGCTGGTAGCTACGCTTTGGTAATTTATAGCCGTGTACAGGGGCGTGAGACATTGTAAAGACTCGGGGGCTCAGCCCAGGATATAATGTCTTTTTTTTTTTTGCTCAAAGTGAGAAAAGGGCTCATCAACCTAGAAAAACTATTTGACAACACCCACGATGAATGATTCAAATGAATTCTACAGTAACAGTACAAATGTGAATTTTTAAAATCAAATGAAAGGGTGTCGGAGTGGTTTGGCATCTGTGAGGAACACTTCAGTGCTAGGGGGGTTTTGAAAAACAGAACTTAAATGCTAATTTCTTGGGCCTTTTGAGAACAGTATTCATTAATCTGCTGTTAAAAAATTATAATATTAAACAAAACCACTCCAAACGAGCTAACAATATCCTACTGCAAAACAAACTAATCTTTAAAAAAATATATAATTATTTGTGCTCTTGCAAAATCCTCCCTCCCTTTCTTTTCTCATGTCACTGGATCACATGCTGTATTATTAGATATTATTTTGTTTCTATTTAAATACTGGGTTGGGTAACGTTACTAACGCTAGCTGAGTTCGTGAACACATGATTACCAAACATGAACGTTATTTATTAACGAGTTAGCCATCATACACATAACACTTTTAACATCGGTTAGACCATTATCCCACATTTGGTTTCTAGCTAACGTTAGTTGGAACACTAGCAAACAGTGACCCTGAGAACTAAATAAAGTTAATGTGCATAAAAATGCACTTGCTTCTGGGTGGTTGATCTTGTTTGAGTAGGCTATGGTGTGGTGGCAAGATAAGCTAACTCGACAGCTAGCAGCGAACAAATGGCTCGACTGGCCACAGGACATTTCATCAGTACAAAGTTATAAAACGGATATCGTAAAAATAATAATTATGTAATACACAATATCATTGCTGTCTAGCTATACATTACATCTTGTAATGTTAAGGTAAGCTTTTTCATTTTCCTAACGTCTCATCCCGAATCAACTAACTTAAACCATCCCGCCAGTAGGCCACTTTGCGTGTGGGTAAGAAAGAGAGGGAGAGAGCGATAGGGGGCGGGGTGGAGTAGTTACGTTTTACACATGGCGACTCGCCTTCTTGAGATCCGAGGCTATAGCCCAATAGCCAGGGCCTATAGGCACGCTGATGGCCGCGTAGCCAGTTCGAGCTAACGTGATCTATACGACATAATGTTAGCCCTTCTTCCAAGAACTAGCCGCCGATGTCACGGTCATCGCCGAATAAAGTAACGTTATCAATAATAATGATTACCAACCTAGCTGTCATTATAGGTAATTTACCACGTAGCCAGTTTGAGCTAATGCGATCTATTCGGAGGACCAGACGCAACAGATTTCCAATAACGGAAACACCACTAGAGCAAAACTCATTTGCGAACAGAAGAGAAAGGAAAACAAAGAATGTAGCAAAAGACTCCCAGCGCAGAGCCAAACGAAAAAAACAACCCTAAAAACCAGGCCTCGACAAATTTTATTTTTCAGCTTGCCCGATCGGACAGGGATGTTCAAAAATTGCTTGCCCAAATTTGCCCGACAAAAATGTGCTGCTATTGCCGCGTTCCGTTCAATTGATTGTACAGCAACCAACCATGTTTTGTGTGCTGCCGCCGCCGCGATTATAACAGTTTAAGGTCTAGATCGTACGCTAGCTAGATATTTACATGCAGGATGATCGCACTAAACATTTTATTTATGCTTACATTCATGATAAATTAAACTCATCAATAAAATCAATATTTTATACAAAATGTAGGCCTACTTACCATACCTGCTCCTGTGACCTGTGACCATGAACATGTCTTGTTCCACATCCAGAAGTCATCCAAGTGTGTATCATTTGATCGGAAGCTTGGAATTCAGAAACTTCGGGGGTGTTCAAAGAAATCATTAAATGATTCCGTAGGCAATCCTGGGACATAATGGATCGTTGTGATGTCTTGATGCGATTGACAGCACTGAAGCCCCGCTCCACAACCGCAGTGCTTACGCTTATGGTGAGCATTAGCTTGATCATGATTAAGATGTGGCACGGATGTGGCAGTTCGGAGGACTAAGGCGTAACAAATCCGCGTAGACATCAAGTACATTCTTTCCTGAACGAACGCTACTGCACTTGGGACTGAGTCGGCTTTTGAGTGCTGTCCATTCAGCCTTGATACCATCACTGTGATCACATTCTTCATCTGACAACAAGTCTTTGAAGTTATCAACTAAGGCTGTGATTTCATCATTGCCGTAAGGTGCAAGTTGCTCTCTAGCTTGTGGCCACTCGCGAACATCAAGAACTTTGAAACTTGATAGGGGTGGCCAATTAAAGGCTGCAAATCGACTATCTAAGTATTCAACAACTTTGTCCACCATTTCGTTCTTCAAACTTGAGATATCAGCACGGTCATCATCGGCAGCTTCAACACGCCTACCCCGGGTTGTGCTGGTCAAATGCTGTCTTTCCCATGTTTCAAGACGTTGGTATCAGCGTTAAAGTTTTTTGCGAACTTGGACTCCTTATCACCCATTGACAATTTTAGTGATAGAAGTTTCAGGGTGGCCTCACTAATTTCATGGGCAACATCAGTAACTAGGAGGTTGTCCTGTTGAAGACGCTTGGAGAGTGTAGCTACTATATCCATGAAATCCATCATGAAGTACATGAACCTTACAAAGCGCACATCTTTCATTGTTGTCACTAGACCATTAGCAGTGGCAGAGAGATTTTAATTTGGTTTTGCTGCAACATTCTCCAAGTGCTCTAATGTTACTCTGTAATGTTTCTCAACAGCACAAATTGCACACCACCGACTAGCCAACCATCTGACCTGTTTAACACCGCTGTAATACGGGGTGTCCTCATCCAAAATGTCTGCTAATTCCTTTAGACCGCGGCGCTGCTTTGGGGACATGTGGTAAAACTTGTACACCCCATGAAGTGTAGACTCAAGGTTGTCTAAGTACTGCAAGTCCGGATCAGATATCAACAAGTTTCTGACTAAAATAATACTACAGTAGCCAGAGATGCGCGGATAACTTTAAGCCAATCAATATTTTTATTCATTCCAAACTCGCAAAGAACAGCCACGCACATTGGTTGAAAATCAATCGAACGATATGACAGCGATCTCTTTCGCGCAACGCCATATGGGGTTTCGCAATTGAGCAATATAAGGGTATCCTCCCATAAGCAATCCGGGTCTGTGGCTATGTGGTTGAGTCTCTAGGTGTTTGCGCATGTAGCCATGTGTAGAAATGAGAAAGTAAATAAATAACACAGTGAGTAAACTTCACGATTTTATTAAATTATTATAATAGTAAAAGTTGTGTATTCAACACAATATTAGTAGAATAGTTTGGCTGATTTAACTTGATCATCGTTAAAATATACACATCTCACTTTCTCACTTCACTAAATTTAATTTTAAGTTGCCCGATCGGACATGGAAGTCAGCAGCCGCGGTTGCCCGAAAAAAAATCTCATTGCCCTGGGCAATCGGACATGCGATTTGTCGAGGCCTGCTAAAAACAGGGCGAGGCTCGACACTTGAGCAGAATACAGAAAGAAAGAAATTACCTCTGACTTTCAGTAGGACAGAGAACTAAACAAAGGTAGAAAAACTGAAATGAAAATAGTCAACCCACGGTACTGGGCAAAAATAAGCTTGTAGATACGAGTGCAGACAAAGGAAATGCCTCTCACTCTCAAAATGAGAGTTTAGTAAAAAGAGACATGAAAAGAAACCAAGAAAAGAATACCTCCAGCTCGCAAAACTCAGCGATTAAAAATAAAGAGGTAACAGAAAGAGGCATAAACATATAGGAATGCCTCTGATAGAAAAGTAAAGGTGTAGTAATCGCAAACCGAGAAGCAAAAGGGAAATTAAAAGATCAAACGCTAACTCTAACCGGACTTCCTGCTTTGCTTATTTGTAACAACAAACAACAATAGGAACAAGCAGTAAAATTACTTCAACTAGGTATCACAAGTTTTATGCTAGCCTATCAATTGATGTCAGTGTTAAATAAAATGTGTCTAATACTTAACGGTAACAAAGGGAGGGCCAGCCCCGATCCCGTAAGTGAGCAGCTCGTCAGCTGATCCTGTTTTAGTGAAGTTTTTCTCTGAAGGAGCCTCATCTCCTAATTGCTTGATAACAGATGTGCATTTTTCAGTGGTGTCACTCTCCTAAACCCTGTGTTCATGTGATAAGTGCTTCCTTACATCTTTAGTCCCCTGGTGGAATTACGTTTCATCCACACTGCAGGACATTTTCTGCAGTAACCTTGCTGTCTGTGCCCAATAAGCCCACATCCTCCTCAACATGCATGTAAATATATTTTATCACATTATGACTGATTTTCTTCCTATTCATTTCCTTGTTTTTATATTTCCTGATGATACCACATAACACAGATTGCCTGTCTGGATGGGGGGGTGGGTGGGTTGGGATTCTTAGGGGACCTTCCAAAGTCCTCCCATTTGGATTAAGAACACCTTTTAGCCTCAGGACAACGCAAAAGTCACATTTGCATAGAGAATGTCACTGAAATCAAAAAGTGTGCCTTGAAAGCAATATTCACTTTTATTGATTTCACACAATCACCCCTTAATGAAAAGGACAAGGCAACAGAACACTAGCACTTTAGCATTTTACAGCTAGTGTGAAAAAACAGGCTGGTTATTAGATCCAGGTAGCAAAGCATTTTAGTTTGCAGGCAGGTTGTGTTACAGCAGGGCTGCATTGACCATCAGTGTAAACAATATAACCATGGGTTTTATTAAAACGTACACGTTCCTCAAGCTGCTGTGGAGGCTACTGTGGAAGTGTATTTTCTTGTTTTAGATCACAAACCCCCGAATGCCCCTATACCAGCAGCCACAGTAAATCTGGCTGGTCATCAGAAACTTCTGTAAGCATCTAAAATATCCTTTGTTGCCCATAAAAACTGTCTGGGTCAATCGAAGACACACTAAAGCTGAAATCATATAAAAACCCCATAAAGTAAACTACTTATTTCTGTCAAGGGAAGATAATTGGCTGCAACCAAAATATATTTCTTACAGGTAGAGTAGGTCTCTGTCAGGTGCAGATTTGGGACCTATTCAATAACCCATTGACTGCTTTATGTTCAACAAAGGAACAGTTACTTTTCATAAAATTGTCAATTCTTAGATATACAGTACCAGTCAAAAGTTTGGACACACCTACTCATAGAAGTTTTTTTTCCATTATTTTTACTGTTTTCCACATTTTGGAATAGTAAAGATATCAAAACTATGAGATAACACAAATTAAATTATGCAAAGACCAAAAAAGTATTAAACACATTAAAAAAAAAAGTCATATATTTTAGATTCTTCAAAGTAGCCACCCTTTGCCTTGATAACGGCCTTGCACATTCTTGCCATTCTCTCAAACAACTTCTGTGGTAAACAGGTATTCCACAGGTAAACAGGTGATGCCATCATGACTCTATATAAGAGGATATCAAAAGACTCCTGATATCTTATTTCCAGGTACTCTTAGTAGCGATACTATAACCTCTGCATTTGAATGGATCTCTATGGGAATTGGGGGGTGGGACTAGATTAAGCTGTAAATTACACGGGAATAGTATGTAACCCATGGTTGGCTAAATGGCTGTAAGTCATCAAGGGTCTGAGGTATCAAACGAGCCTCAAACCATCACTCTGCTGCCAGATATGCAGTAGATATGGATGGATCACTTTAAGGGTTGTTTCTCCTGACAAATTTTCCTATTTAACTCTATGGAAAAATAAGTCAGGAGAAGAAACCCTTCAAGTTATCCATCCATATCTACTGTATTTCTGGCAGCAGAGTGATGGTTTGAGGCTTGTTTGATACGTCAGACCCTTGATGACTTAGGGCCATTTAGCCAACCATGTGTTCCACACTTTTCCAGTGTAATTTAAAGCTAAATCCAGTCCCACCCCCCAATTCCCATATAGATCCATTCAAATGCAGAGGTTATAGTATCGCTTCTAAGAGTACCTGGGAATAAGATATCAAGAGTCTTTTGATATCCTTTTATATAGAGTCATGATGGCATCACCTGTTTACCTGTGGAATACCTGTTTACCACAGAAGTTGTTTGAGAGAATGGCAAGAATATGCAAGGCTGTTATCAAGGCAAAGGGTGGCTACTTCTAAAATATATGACTTTTTTTATTTGTTTAACACTTTTTTGGTCTTTGCATAATTTAATTTGTGTTATCTCATAGTTTTGATGTCTTTACTATTCCAAAATGTGGAAAACAGTAAAAATAATGGAAAAAAACCTATGAGTAGGTATGTCCAAACTTTTGACTGGTACTGTATATACTCATAAAGTAATGGAGGAGAGAGGCTTCAAAACCCCATAATGGGTGGAGCTACAATGTCCTGTCAATCACATTCTCTCCATTGCGAAGCCCTATGATTCATCCACACCAGGAAGTCATTGATAGAATAGAATAGAATTGTCATAGTTTTGCAGCTTGCTGTTTCTTTTCTGCAGGTGTTGCCTCTCGGGCCGCGAGAGGGCACTCCTGTTGTTTTTTCCGCCTTCCGTGACTAATCATGTTATTGGTTTCAGGTGTTTTGCTGGCTACTTAAGCTCAGTACCTTCTTTGTTCTGTGCTTTTGTGTAAGCTTTGTTTACGCACAGGCCGGTACAGGACTTGAAGACTGCTTATCTTATCTGTCTTTTAAGATATACAGGAACTTTGTTAGCTTTGAGTTATAGGTTTAGTCTCTAGGACTTTTTCTTTTCTATTTTCTTTCTCTAGCTAGTTCTTTATTCGGTTTTCTTTCAGTCCTCCTTGAGGCTGTAACCTTTGTTACCTTTTTCTCCTTTTCCTCCTTGTTTTAGCTCATTTGTATTTCATTGAGCTGGAGGTTTTCCTTCTGTCTACTCTGCTTGATTATATGAGTCAGTATTCACCCTCTTTTTTGGGTTGTTTTCTGTTGGCTTATACGCCGGGGGTTATTTCCCATTTTTGTTTATTTTCTCCCTCTACTTGTGGCTACTCCATGTTGTCGGTAGCTTTAGGATCCCCTTACGGTCGCGTCTGGTTCTCCGACCCCTTCCCCTCCCTTACAAGAATAGAATAGAATAGAATAACTTTTATTTTCCAGTTAGGGATCTTCAGTTGTAGTTTCCAGCAGTAAGAAAGACATAGACAGTGGGGCAGACCCACAGACACAAACAAACATGTTAAATAAAGACATTCAATTGAATCAGATGTTTCACATTATAGTGAAGGTAATTGTGGAGTGGAATATATTATGATGATGATTAAAATGACTATTATTAGTAGTATTATGATCAAAATGATATTATATTAAATTCATTAAATATTAATTATGATGAAAAATTGAGCATCAAAAGCAATAACAGTTCCTCATCTGCCTTTACTGTCTGGAGATGTCCAATGTCATTGGACAATGTTGCTGTAGGGACAATGTTGTTTCGGGCTCTTTTTGATTTAAGGGGCAAGGACCTTAATCTTCTACCTGATGGAAGAGTTTCAAAGAGAGTATTCAGGGAATGTGATGGAAGGGCCATAATCCTCTTTCCTTTTTTAATTGTATGCTCCTCATACAGATGTTTCAGCGTTTTTTGTTGGTTCCCTATGATTTTAGTAGCCTGTCCTGGCTCCCTCTCCAACTTCAGTTGCCTGATTTCACTTAATGAGCCAAACCAAGCTGTTAGGCTAAAGGTCAGCACTGACTCAAGGAAGCAGGTGTAAAATGCTTGCAGTACTGACTGGCTCACGTCCAGAGTTTCCGGAGGAAATACAGCCATGACTGACACTTTGCATGCACTTGATGACAGTTTGCCTCAAAGGTCAGTTTATTATCAATGATGGTACCCAAATTTCTGTACTCTTTCAACTGTTTTGGCTCTGATGGTAAGGGTTCTCAGCGGGGATGGCTCACGCCGGAAGTCGATGGTGATTTCTTTAGTCTTCTCCACATTCCAAGAAGTTGACTTCACACCACTGTTGGAACTGGCTGACAGCAGATTGAAGCTTGTCATCAGAGTTGGATGAGTCCACAATTACTGCATCATCTGAGTACTTGATGAAAATGATCTCAGGACAGTTGCTTTGGCAGTCATCCATGTAGAGTGTAAATAACACTGGAGAAACTACAGAGCCTTGATGAGACACAGTAAGCTGAAACCAGCTCTCTGGTAACTAGACATTGGCAGCCTTCAGCGGGAGAGGTCCTACTGCGGCCGGATTGAGAAGCAAAGGCACGAATGGGCATGTCCTCTGACCACATACGGAGCAGCAGATTTTTGTGTGTGTACTTGGATGACAGCTACAATCGTTCTCGCCTGACTGGGGCCAGCGTGGAGCTGGCCACGCTCACCAGACCAGCCTGGCGTTTAGATGTCGCGGGCGGTTATGGTCAGATTACAGCACGGAAACATGGTAGCAGTGTCCTGTTTATTCACAGACCGTGTAGGCATGAGTTTCCCACTGCCCCATCAAACTGTCAGAATCCAAACAGGGCCAGCTTGTTTTCCATCATGTGAAATGAAAAAATGCTGTTACTGTACTCACAGAAACAAGGGGGAGTGAGGCAGACTGCCATGGTAACAGAAGCACATACCTTCGACCACAGATTCTTTAGACCACTCAGATATTCTGTTCTATGTTCTTAACATATACAATATTTTAAGTTCTAATTTACCTAATTTTATATTTTGAATATTCATAAAGGATTATGACCAAAGACGATGTTATGGAATGTTAGGCTCTGCACGTAACCACACCTTTTCATTCATGAATATAAAGTATATTGTGCAATTAATTTATAAGCAGTGACCAAAAACAGAGAGAATAATGTGAAATGCATGGGGGGAAAAGAAAAAAAAAATGTTATTGTCTATTTAGTAATTCACTGGCTGGAGTGAAACGAGATGTATTTCAGGTTGATAATATCAGGCAAGTCATATGCTCCTCTCGACCAGTCAGCAAGCGAGGGCGACTTGTTTTTTGCATCTAGGCTATTAAATTGGTCGTTGATAGAGTTGGAGGCTATTGTTTTCCATTGAGGAAGGTAAATGCAGGTGCTTGCTATACATTTATGTTTAGGCTACAATAAAAATTGTAATCATATAATTTTAACAAAAAAACTGAAAATAACATGATAATTTAAACATGATGATTATGTTGAGAAATTTATAAATTGAAACATGTGTTTTCTTTTAAATAATCAGAATTAAAACAACCCAGTTGCTTGGAATATACTTTAGGCCTATTTGCTTTGGCGAATAACAGGCCGTTGTGCGTTACTCATATGACAGGTCGTGACTACTCTTAAATTTTGTTCTTACCTATGAGTAAATCCAAAATAAGAGAAAAATGGTGAATGCCATAAAATTCTGTAAACCGTTCTTACCTGCCACATAAGAACAAATTTGTTTGTACGAGTGTTTCTTACATGAGGCCAAATGTCTTACATGGTTCTGGTGCAGTCAAACCCATAGAAGGTCAGGTTTGTGTCATCACAAGTACCCCTGTTGTTTGAGGAATATGACACTGATGTTATCCATGAAATGGCCATCCATCAACTAGGAGTTGATTGACTTTCTGGTGGAAGAGTGGTGTCGTTCCTCCTGCAGTATTTCAGAACCTGGAAAGCTGCACCACAACCAATACACCGGTACTGAGACAATACCCTGTGAAGGGACTTTACATTGGTGTTTCCATTTTTCTTTAATTGTGTGGATTTGCCTGAAAAACTATGGGAGGGTAACAAGCAGAAACTCCGTAGGGAGCAAAGAGAACAGAAGGGAATGCTGGAGTTAACCATCTGGATGTTGTGAATAATCTGTGCTTCACCCTGGAGAGCCATCACTGTCTGCTTTGTGTGAGCTCAGTTGAATTCATCACTCTAAACCAAATCTGTTGGTTAAAGCTCAGCTGAATTCATCACTCTAAACCAAATCTGTTGGTTAAAGCTCAGCTGAATTCATCACTCTAAGCCAAATCTGTTGGTTAAAGCTCAGCTGAATTCATCACTCTAAACCAAATCTGTTGGTTAAAGCTCAGCTGAATTCATCACTCTAAACCAAATCTGTTGGTTAAAGCTCAGTTGAATTCATCACTCTAAACCAAATCTGTTGGTTAAAGCTCAGCTGAATTCATCACTCTAAACCAAATCTGTTGGTTAAAGCTCAGTTGAATTAATCACTCTAAACCAAATCTGTTGGTTAAAGCTCAGCTGAATTAATCACTCTAAACCAAAGCTGTTGGTTAAAGCTCAGCTGAATTCATCACTCTAAACCAAATCTGTTGGTTAAAGCTCAGCTGAATTCATCACTCTAAACCAAATCTGTTGGTTAAAGCTCAGCTGAATTCATCACTCTAAACCAAATCTGTTGGGTAAAGCTCAGCTGAATTCATCACTCTAAACCAAATCTGTTGGTTAAAGCTCAGCTGAATTAATCACTCTAAACCAAATCTGTTGGTTAAAGCTCAGCTGAATTCATCACTCTAAACCAAATCTGTTGGTTAAAGCTCAGCTGAATTCATCACTCTAAACCAAATCTGTTGGTTAAAGCTCAGCTGAATTCATCACTCTAAACCAAATCTGTTGGTTAAAGCTCAGCTGAATTCATCACTCTAAACCAAATCTGTTGGTTAAAGCTCAGTTGAATTCATCACTCTAAACCAAATCTGTTGGTTAATGCTCAGCTGAATTCATCACTCTAAACCAAATCTGTTGGTTAAAGCTCAGTTGAATTAATCACTCTAAACCAAATCTGTTGGTTAAAGCTCAGCTGAATTCATCACTCTAAACCAAAGCTGTTGGTTAAAGCTCAGCTGAATTCATCACTCTAAACCAAATCTGTTGGTTAAAGCTCAGCTGAATTCATCACTCTAAACCAAATCTGTTGGTTAAAGCTCAGCTGAATTCATCACTCTAAACCAAATCTGTTGGTTAAAGCTCAGCTGAATTCATCACTCTAAACCAAATCTGTTGGTTAAAGCTCAGCTGAATTCATCACTCTAAACCAAATCTGTTGGTTAAAGCTCAGTTGAATTCATCACTCTAAACCAAATCTGTTGGTTAAAGCTCAGCTGAATTCATCACTCTAAACCAAATCTGTTGGTTAAAGCTCAGTTGAATGAATCACTCTAAACCAAATCTGTTGGTTAAAGCTCAGCTGAATTCATCACTCTAAACCAAAGCTGTTGGTTAAAGCTCAGCTGAATTCATCACTCTAAACCAAATCTGTTGGTTAAAGCTCAGCTGAATTCATCACTCTTAACCAAATCTGTTGGTTAAAGCTCAGCTGAATTCATCACTCTAAACCAAATCTGTTGGTTAAAGCTCAGCTGAATTCATCACTCTAAACCAAATCTGTTGGTTAAAGCTCAGCTGAATTCATCACTCTAAACCAAATCTGTTGGTTAAAGCTCAGCTGAATTCATCACTCTAAACCAAATCTGTTGGTTAAAGCTCAGCTGAATTCATCACTCTAAACCAAATCTGTTGGTTAAAGCTCAGCTGAATTCATCACTCTAAACCAAATCTGTTGGTTAAAGCTCAGTTGAATTCATCACTCTAAACCAAATCTGTTGGTTAAAGCTCAGCTGAATTCATCACTCTAAACCAAATCTGTTGGTTAAAGCTCAGTTGAATTAATCACTCTAAACCAAATCTGTTGGTTAAAGCTCAGCTGAATTCATCACTCTAAACCAAAGCTGTTGGTTAAAGCTCAGCTGAATTCATCACTCTAAACCAAATCTGTTGGTTAAAGCTCAGCTGAATTCATCACTCTTAACCAAATCTATCAGTTAAAGCTCAGCTGAATTCATCACTCTAAGATGGCGGTGGCACCTTAAGAACTATGCCCTCGAGGTTTCCTGGGAGCCTGGTTAGAATTTTATGATGCAAATATCTGTCTGCAGAATACTTGTTTTAAATCCTCAGCAATTTCTTTTGAAAGGACTTGAGCACCTGTATCATGTCAGGTTCAGGTAAAGGTGAAGCAACTTTTTTTCCAGTGTATAGCAGTTCCCTGTCATTATTTCCACAGTGAATAAGCACAGGTGAGACATGAATGATAAATGCCAGCATACCTGTGGTTGAGACAGAGTACATTTCTCCAGAGAAGGGAGAAGGTTCATAAGAATATTTTACTTTTAGGAGAAACAGTTGTTTTATTAATTGTACTCAAAATACACTAAAAACAATAATAATAATAACTTTTATTTTTTATCATACTTTCTCAAACCCAAGATCGCTTAACAGCAATGCAGATACTTTATATATACATACATAGAGGAAAGAACATATACATATATACAAATAAACATGCAAAGGTAAATGCTTGTGGTGGAGTGAGAGTGCCTCTCTGCCTGCAAGAGTGCAATTTAAGCTACAAACACATCAGATCCAAACACTGCAATTTAAGCTTCAGACACAACAGATCCTTCACTTCGTAGAATCAAAATACTGTACATGACCTTTATTGTGAAAAAATTTGCATAGATATGTATGCATGAAATATGCAAAATATATTTTTATTTGATGTTTGGGTCGCTAGACTAAGCCCTGGTGAGAAATTTCAGTAAGCTTTTTTTGCTCAGTTTCCTCTTTAATAAAATAAAATAAATGAGGCTAATTTGAGGTAAACTTTGAGTCAAAACAGTTGTTAATTTTCTCATTATAAGGCACCACTTAAGAAAATTAATCCTCATTTATACTTATTTTGACAAATTAGTTGCACACACCATGAACATAATAAAATTAAAAGAATATTAAATATATAAAGAGAAAACTATTAGAAACATTGTTGGTTTTGTTACTGCATTTTAAGTAACTCTTTGAACGAACACATCTCTTTCAACTTAAAAACAAATAAACGTATTTGACCATTGACTTTTTAAGTCTCAATAATTCCCTAACAGGCTCACCAGTTGCCCAATTATTAGATAATACTGGACCAATACCTGCATTTACAAACTGGCAATTTCAAAGACAGTACCCATGCAATCAGCACTATTATAAATACTGACCTTAGATTGGTTTCTGCTGTATGTACTGTATGTCACTACTTGTTCAAATGCTTTACTAATTGTGACCTTTGTGTATGTTTTGTTCTCCTTTGATTTTGAATTCTGCACATAGCGCTCTACTCAGCTTTTGTATTTGAAGTAATACTTAAAAATAACCTTTTTTAACATTTTTAAGTCAGCCGACATAAGGTAATTTGAAATAACTGCACAATAATAAAAGTAATTACAACTATAAATATAGAGATAGTGATGTTAATGATGATAATGATGATGAAGCCCCATATTCCATGTTCTCCTCTATCCTTGGCTCTAATCACTAAAGCCTTGCAAATGGAATGAGATTTTTTGTAAATTGTGCTTACAGTCCTGGTAGATTTACCACAGACCCATTAAAGTAAGTCTGTGCTTAATATGCTGCCTGGAGTCCAAACTTACGGGTGATTTACAAGAGCTGAGTGGTGCATTTTCCTCGTTTTAAACAGTTTATAGATGAAAACACTTCTATGGTCTATGGTAAATGTGCTTGTTTCAAAGATTTGAAATGGTCTTTGTTTTAAGAGCAGACATCGCAGCGGACGACAGAGTTCTTATTTGCTCCTAATGCCTTGTAAAACGATGTCTAAATTAGCTTTGTAAATTTAAAATGGTGGGTAGCAAATCTCTTTAATGATGACCTATATGCTTCTAATGTGCTCTGCAAGACAATGAAGCCATCACTGTGGAAAAGGAGCCTCTCTGATCCACTCCTTACGGGAAGTGGTCCAGGACACATATAATGTGTTATTAATGCACAGCCCACAGTGGGTTTCAGCTTTTATTAGCAGCATATTAATCATCTACACATGGCTAACTGGACTTGGTCCTTGCCCATATACTTCTCAGTGCTTTCTGAGGACATTAGCGTCACAAAACACTAAGAAGTGCCCATACACAGAACCGGCACGTGTCCCTTCAGATTTTTGATTTTTGACCTCTCAGATATAGATACATTTGTAATATTTATTCATGATGGTTTCGGATTATATAGAATAGAATAGAATAACTTTTATTTTCCTGTGAAGGACTTCCCCGAGTCAACCAGAGCAATCTCCCGGATCACAGCTGCTCCACTCCAAGGCCCGCCGACACACACAAACTCCGAATCCACGACTCTCCTCAATGCATGCACGGTCTCCGTCCAGTCAAATCCACTCAGCCTCCCCGTCGTCCTCTCTGTCTTTTCCTGGATGGCCTTTCGAGGATTGCCCACAGTCCCGATACCAAGCCACTCAAAACAAAACCCTGTAGCCGCAGAATCAGATCCATTTGGATATGATGTGTCGAACAGTTGAATGATGTACTTCAAACTACTTTGAAATGGCTTCGTAATACCTCCCAGTCTCATGAGAATCAATAATCTTTTTTCTCAGGGCTCCTGCTAGCTCTTTTGACCTAGGCATGATATGTTAGCACACACCTTGATGGTTAGGTCCAAACCAGACCAATTGGCTGTTTTTATGTAAGCATAGAACTTCAAAATTATTATCTAATTATTGGACAATCATGTACACCTGTTTTGTGCACCAGACATCAATTTTAATCAATATATTTGATTAGAATATGAATTTATTTTTCTTTTCAGTTAAATTCACAAGACGAAATGTAGCCTTTGAAGTGCACAATACAAACATAATAATTACAATTGTGAAAAGCAAGCATTTTAGATTGCACCTATTAATCAATTGAAAATACATTGCTGTTGTATTTAGCCTACTGTATTTAACCAGACTGCCCAGCTCAAGGACAGACGTCTGAGCACCCTACGAGTCAGTGAACCAATAGAGAATGAGGGATGCCTTTTGGAGGCATGCAGACAAATGTTGAGGTAGGCCCTTCTCTTAAACCACTCTTGGTTGCTCTCTCTCTCTCTCTCTCTCTCTCTCTCTCACGCACACACACACACACACGCGCGCGCGCACGCACACACACACACACACACACACACACTGTATATTATACATTTAATACATTTAAGACAAACACAATTTGCATGTAGTCCCATGCAGCTCTTAATCTCTTTGAAAGAAAGTATGGAATTGAGTTGCGGAGTACAGTACCGATCTACTTACTCTTCCAATGGCTTTGCTAATTAATGTGAATTAAATATTATCATTGTTGTCCTGATAGATCTACAGCACTACCATTTAGCACAATATGTTGCTGAAATAATTAATGTGTTTTAGGCCTTTTGTTGTTACTGTTGGATGTGTAATACTGTCAGTCTTAACAATAATATAGGGGAGTTTTTGCCCTCTTAAAGGTTTTTCTGTGCATTACGACCCTGGTTGCCAATGCTTTTATGTGTCTTCAGCAATGGTATCATTGGCTTGTGCTCGCTATAGATTTCTGCTTGCTTTATTTTTGTCTGTGTCTGTGAAATTTTCATATGAGCATCTTTACAAGTATATACTGTATATTGTGGAGAAATGCAGAAGAGAGATGCAGGGATCTCCAGGGATTTGGAAAAGCATGGATCCATCTATCTATTTTTCTTAATGGCATGTCCATCCATCTTTGTATAAACAGCCAGTAAGGTGTCAAGATTATGTTATGAAATACCTACTGAGTACCTAAATGAGTACCTATTTGAAAGTCAACGGGGAGAAATATATATTTTTTGACCCAAGAGATAAAATCTGTCCCTCTTTTATTATGCCACAGAAACGCTATGCGGATTGTGGCTAAATACCATTACTTTATATGTTTTCTTCTGCTGTTTTACTAAAATTAGAAACTACAGTTTGTGTGTACACATTTCAAAACCACATGAATATATGAGCATGTGTGTGTGTGTGTGTGTGTGTGTGTGTGTGTGTGTGCACATGCTCATTTGCATATGTACATGCTTGTGTGATTTACATGGCTGTGACACACGTGTGCCATTGGGGAGTTCAGATGACAGAAAATTGAATGCGAATGTAGATTTTGTTTTCTGCAGGGACCCCAGTTCTAAAGTGCGGAAAATAAAATGTTCACCAGCACATATGGGACACGTTTTTCTAACGTGTGTATTTTACATTAAATAATGCGTGAGGGGGATGTTCTACTCTGTCATGAGGGCCCGGTTTTACACTGGGGAGCAGAGTAACCCTTTCCTTTTTTCAGGTGCTGTTTTAATGCATTACTGTCTAAATGATTTAAGCAACAATATTACCCATACAGTGCCCTCCACAATTGTTGGCACTCCTGGTAAAGGGTTATAAAAAGGGTTATAAAAAATTCACAGTTTGGTGAATTGGCTTAATCTCACACTGCAAAAATGAGAAAAATCCAACCTTTCATTGAAGTAAATTTATTCTGAGAAAAGAAAATCCCTCATCAAGAAATAATTATTTTTAACAAAACCATGTGGTTTGATGACTGCCTGAAGTCTGTGACCCATGGACATCACCTGACACGTGGTATCTACCCTAGGGATGTTCTTCCAGGCCTGCAATGTAGCCATCTTCAGTTCCTGTTTTATTTCTGGGGATTTTTGTCTTCAGTTTAGTCTTAACCCACATATTACTGTATGTTCACATTTTATGAAGCGTTTTATGTTTGGTGTAAAATTGACCCCAAAGGTTTGAAATGACACAAACCTATTGTAATAGAAAATTTTGACACTTTCTGTGTCACCTTTGTATGTGTCTCCCAATTAACCTTTTATCCCTAAATATTAAAAATCTGTGATGAAACATCTCATTTTAGAGCCTGAGGTAAGTGACATTTGTGAAGTTTAAAACCTGCATGGGAAAGTGCCACCAGAATTAGTCACAAAAAAATAATAGATAAAACCTAAAAAAGGTTGTACATTTTCTGATATTTTATACAGCTACCCCACAAATGACCACACAACACCTTTGTATACAAGGCTGTTACATGACTTTTGAAAATATAGCATTATGTTTATTGTGTGTTTACTATTTAATCCCAACAAATTCGGAAAAATCACATAGTGTCAAGATTAAAAAATAAGGTTAACTTGTTTTTAAGAGATGTCAAATATTGAATCAGGACAAATTGACCAGCAACATAATATGAGCTATGGATGGATCACTTTAAGGGTTGTTTCTCCTGACAAATTTTCCTATTGAACTCTACGGAAAAATAAGTCAGGAGAAGAAACCCTTCAAGTTATCCATACATATCTACCGCATATCTGGCAGCAGAGTGATGGCTTAAGGCTTGTTTGATATGTCAGACCCTTGATGACTTAGAGCCATTTAACCAACCACGTGTTCCATACTGTTCCAGTGTAATTTACAGCTAAATCTAGTCCCACCCCCAATTCCCATAGAGATCCATTCAAATGCAGAGAGGTTATAGTATCGCTTGTAGAAGTACCAGAAAATAAGATAGTCTTTTGATATTGTTGGGTCACAGACACCAGGAAGTCATGGCATGCAAAGGATATGCGACCAAATATTAAAAATGATTACTTTATTCTACATTATGTGAAACTATTCAATATTTTTGGATGCCCGAAAATGGGGGGACTATGTTCTATAATTTCTAAATGGTTCATCCGACATGAATGAAAATACCCTCAAATTAAAGCTGACAGTCTGCACTTCAACCTCATTATCATTGTATCCTTTAAAACTTAAAGTGTGTAGAACCCGCACAGCTAGACCAATGAGGGAATAGCTGGAGGGGAAGGAGTAAATATGTTTTTCCTTTGCTGTTGTGATGTAAATAAAGAATTCAGTGATTTATCCTCCGGTCATGTATATATTACAAGTACATTTAAGAATATACTGAGTCCGTCGCCACGAGTCAGATATGAATGCGCTGCTCCATATCCCACTTAATACCGGCCTGAAATGGATCAGTACGATTCTTATTATTCTCCGTTCGCAAACGGGGCCATGTTGTTATCACGGATATATCCGACCTGTCGTCCAAATGTCAATATTCCAATGAGAGCATTAGAACACTCACACAGGAGCTGAACGACACATCGAATATATCGATGATCACAAACAGTAAGCGTAACAGTTACTATTAGTTTACTCGTAATTATCTAACTTTATATTAAATTATAATTTAGAATTTACTTTAATCATGCGTGAAGCTCAGAGTGGTTACACTCGACTCTTCCTTGTAGGCCACCATTACTCAATATATGCTCCCGGGATTAGCACTATTGCCGAATCTCAGTTCGGTGGAGAACATAGAGGTTGGGGGTCTGGCCGACACAATACATGTATTATATTTTACATAGATAGTTGCAAGCCCAGGTCAGCGTGCACTCAGAGGGCTCCTTAAGGCTAATTTGACAAGAACCGACGTAGAACGTCCAGGGGCTCTCTTCACGTCAAATTCCCAGAGCCGTGCATCAGCCAATCCTGTTAATGACAGACCGCGGTCGCCTACCCAACTTGGGAACTCCACATAATGTGCCACGCCACTGATCAGTTGGTCATTGGTCAGAATTGTTCCCCTGAGTATTCAGTCGTAACTTAGGCTGAAAAAGGTAGAAAATGGATTAGAGTCATGGAGACCACGCAAGTTAAAATAATAAGAATTTATTCACAGGCAGGTAGGTCATTATCTTAAAATTAGGTCAATTACAAAACATAGAAACTAAGAAAAGAAACACAGAGTAAATATCTTACCCGGCCTGCTTCAGCTACACACACATACATACATAATCTGCACGGTGTGAGAGATCGGTTACGATTCTCCCTACACAAACACATAGAGTATGCACACAATCTGCACGGTGTGGGAGATCGGTTACGATTCTCCCAGATAGGTTTGTCTCCCTGTCTTTTAAGCCAAATCCTGCGTTTGAACCAGGCGGCAGTGCCATAAATTAACCTGGAGGTGTGGTCGAATCGGGAATCTAGACCCCCACCGTTGCTGAGTAGGGTGAAGGGAAAAGGAGTTGATTACCAGAGAGGACATTCCAGTGTTACAGTTTTACAGAGTTATTGGAACTATGTTTTACTAAACTCCATTTGGTATGAAATGTATCTCATTTGATTCCTTGATTTTACTGGATTACATCCATACCAAACAGCTTACCATTATGATTATTATTAACAGATTAAATATTATTATGTTGCAGTTGTCATGAAAATTCCCTTCTGATTAACCATTTTACATGCAATTCCTGTTACTACTACATAAGACATAATGTAACAATATAAGAATCACATGTGCAATGTTTGTACGTTTTACATGGTCTGTTGACCATCCCAACAGAAGTTTCAGAGTCCTGTTCCAGGAGAGAAGTAAAGGGTGTAATGACACAGGATTCAACATGAGGGCACTGTGGTATTGTCCGTAGTCTTTCCCATAGGACTGACCTAGGTATGAGGTTACGGGAGAGGTCAACAGGTGTCCGAGTCGGCCATTTCCAATTTCCCTTTCCCATAGTAAGTCGGTGGCTTAATGACCCCTTCTGCCCTTAATGCCCCCAAAACACACATATTCACTCATGACACAGTTCCTTATCAGTCTTTTCCCCAGATGGGGACATTCCTGTGAGCCAATGGCCCACACATCCAAAGGACATCCTAGTCGCCAAGTGTTTATTCCAAGGCTGCCTGGTCCTTTGATGTGCATGACAAACCCAGCTCTCAGGTCCTTTCAAAATGTCAGTCTCTCCTGCGTTACCACATTGACTCCCCTCCTACAAGTGCTAGAGTACACAACCAAAAATAACAAAAAATGTGTCACTGTCCAATGAATTATGTCACTGTAGGTTTTTCTGTACACTTCAGAAATCATCCTGCTGCTGCCATCAGCAGGTCACATCATCAATAAAGACAAGGGAGCTAGTTCCCAATGGCAGCCATACATTCCTAAGCCAAAACACTACTTCAACTATGTTTCAAAGAGGGGGGGGGGGGGGGGGGGGTGTTACGGGAACTGATCGGAACCAATCACAGACACCAGAAAGTAATAGGAATAGGCTTAATTTGTGGTCAACAAACACAGGTTTAATGTCCAGCAAACAGTGCGATAGATGGCAGGCAGAAACGGTAGTCAAATCCAGGCAGGGGTCAAGGTCCAGTGAAACAGGTGCAATGCAGGATGAGCAAAAGGGAAGTCCAGGAACAGGCAGGGGTCAGAACCCGGGGAATCCATCAGTGCAGGAGATCAGGAGGGCAGGGTAAGACCAGGGCTAGGACGGGGAAGGGCAGGAGGGCTGGACAGGAGCAGGCTGGATAGGCAGGAGAACAGGAACTGGATGGGTACATAGGACTGGACACAGGAACTCGGAACAGGAAAGGAGCAGGCAGGACCTCTTGTATCATAGATATGCATATACGCTCTACGTCTTTTACGTTTTTTACTTCCAAGTTACTTACTGAAATTGTCGGGTGAGTGCACAGTTCTGCAGATGTGTGCTCCTGAATTCCCTCAACAAAACCCCGGAAATAAGTGGTTCATCCTGGTATTTTAAGTACCCCCATTTGTGAGAAAGTCGCCCACTCAAAAGCTTTTTGATGAAGTGGACTCGGACACAGCCTGAGACAAGCATGAATGCAGGGCACAAGACAATCTGGCAGAGAACAAAGAAGCAGGGGAGACTAAATACCAAACTAACGAAGAAACAACGAGGAACAGATGAGATGAAACGAATGAGAAAACACAATTCAGGTGCGGGGAACTGGGAGACACAAAATGGAGGGAGAGAAGGAAATCACGGAACGGACTACCAGATAGAAAATACATATAAACAGAAAAACCAGACATTATGGGGGGTGGGGGTGGGGGTGGGGCAGATCATGAGCAGTTAATTCTTTCCCCACACTTTTCCCTTTCCATCACTTTGGTCCAGGTTAATACTCATCCCAACTGTCCATAAGAGTTTGTTCCAAATTTGGATTTTTGAAGCACAATTTTATATTACATTACAGGCATTTAGCAGACGCTCTTATCCAGAGCGACTTACACAACTTCTTATTACATTTATCCATTTATACAGTTGGATATACATACTGAAGCAATTCAGATTAAGTACCTTGCTCAAGGGTACAACGGCAGTGTCCTACCTGGGAATCGAACCTGCAACCTTTTGGTTACAAGTCTAGTGTCATGAACCCAATACGGGCTGGACCCAAATGCAACGACCAGGAGGCAGAGGGACAGAAAAGGTAATTTATTTATATAGCTTGGGTAGTCCCGAGCTGTACACAGATAGCAACAACAATAATAGCAAGGTCAGGAATCTCTCCGGAACTTGAAACTGCTCCAAGCCGGAGCTGGACTTGAACGGCCACAGGATGTGCCAAGCCGGAACTGGACTTAGTGCTGGAACCCTGGAGTTCCAACCGGAACTGGGCAGGACAGGAAACTGGAACGGAATTACGGGAACTGGATCACAGGAACGTGGAGTGTTCCAACCGGAACTGGACTGGACTGGGACTGGATAGTCAAACTGGAGCTGGATCACGGGAACATGGAGTTGTTCCAAACTGGAACTGGACTTGGTACAGGGAACTGGAGCGGTTTGAACTGGAACAGGATAACTGGAACACTGGAATGTTCCCAGACCGGAACTGGACTTTGCGGGTCTCTCGGGTTAGTTCCAAACCGGAACGGGGACAGGAACTGGACTGGAAGCAGAGGAAGGGATGACGGCTGGACACGGCAAGGCAGAGCAGTGCAGCGGAGCTCAGGTTGGCCCGGTTGGGGCAGCAGGGCAACAGTGGAAGCTGCAACCGTAACCATAGCAATGGCGGTAGCCACGGCGCGGACAGGAACCACATGTAGTATGGAGAAGCAGAAACACCCCAGCTGCGGGCGCAACGTCAGGTGGAGGCGAGGTACCGCAACACACACAGGGAGTGGTAAACAGCTACAGACTGGCAGAAACAGTAGAAAGGTGATTAAATGAGACAGGGCAATGTTCAGCAGGGAAGAAACCGCAAACAGACAGGACTAGTTAGCAACAACAGTAGCAGAGAGCAATTAAAGCACCGAGTGAAGACCAAACTGAAGTCTTTAGGGCACAGGACAGGGATTCAAAGACCAGGATACAAATGAACAACGTTAACGAACTGGCCCTGAATAGCAGCCAGCCGGGAGGGTTAAATAGGGAAGTGAGATTGGAAACAATTAAGAAGGCGTGCAGAATGTGAGCGAGGGTGATTGAACAATTGAAGAGTGCGGAATGCATGCAGCAACGGGGGAAAGGGCTGATGAAACCGGAGGGAGTGGGGGAAAAGGAGTGAAACAAACGGAGAAGGAACACGCCCAGTCTGTAGCAACGGGGAAAACACGGACAAAGGGGAATCAAACATGACACGGAGGGAAAGGGCAAAACACGGACAACGGACAGGATGGGAAACGTTACATCTAGTTCCTTAACCATTATACTACACTGCTGCATCGTTTGCATCGTTGTTGTGTTCGCTTTAGCTTTTTGCACATGCTTTGACAGTTGCATTGTTTCTTGATTTGGAGCATGTTTCCCGTTATGTGTGTCCTTCTGTTATTGAAGTGTGATCGTCCTTGGTGGGCCACCGTAGCTTTTTATTCATAATTAAGTATTCTTCAGTCATCCACTATAATGGACTACCAGGTTGCTTGCTACTGCTGAGCTCACCAGTGCGTTCTTGCCTCTTAGCAGTGTACCAAACAGTTCATTATGACACACCAAATGTTTTGGCTATATCTCTGATCAATTCATTCTGATTTTTCCACCCCATGATGGTCTGCTTTACTGGCATTGACACTTATTAGTGTTTCAGGTTCCACCTTATCCTCATATTTATTGTTTTATTTAAAATCTTCTGTAGTAAAGAGCCAAATCAAAAACATGTAAACTTTGCAAAAATACAAAGATCAAGTATTCCATAATTCCATAGTCAAGTCTAACAAAAATGGTTTTCAACATTCTAAAGTCCTAAAGGCTGTATACATTCAGATTAATGGGAATTATGTTCTTGTCACCACCCACACCCACTGACCCCCCCCCCCCCCCCCCCCCCCCCAAACCTTCCTTTATGGTGCATTATCAGTGAACAATATTAAAACTGGCTTCTGTGGTATGAAAAAACACTGCAACCAAGAATATAGGATAATTAGTACCTGCATTTTCTCATAGTCCTTTGCACAAACCATGCCATATAGAACTGACAGGACTTCCATTAGTGGCTATTGCAGGCAACCCCCTCTTTTGGCAAGTGTGCACATGCTATTGCAGGTGAGGGGATGTTTTCAATAAGCCACCAGATGCTTTTAAATGGGGAAGGTGCGAAGGTCAGGACACTGATCGGCTGATCACAGAGGATGGAAGGGCGATTCTGAGAGTCGGGAGGAGGGCGGCTGGATGGATGACAGTGGGGTGGGGGGGCATCGTCTGCTTCCCGTACCGACAAGAACTGTAAGTCGAAGAAACTCCGCTTGATGAAAGAGACTGGAGAGTGCAGAGAGAATACTACAGAGGAGCTGTCAAGGAAAGACAGCAGGGTAGGGGGCGGGAGACAGGCGGAGAGAGGGAGAGAGAATGAGGGGATATTAAGAATACATCATGGAGTGAAAGAGAGAGAGGCAGCAAGAGAGAGAGCGACAGAGACAGAAAGAAAGACAGATGGCTAAACGTATCCCAGGGGCACAACACAGGAAGTGGAGATGGGTCATCCCAGACAGCGACAGGAAGTGGGCATCGATTCTGCGGTTCTGTGGCTTTCGACTGACTAATTCTGTTTTTTTTCTTCATTCCCCCTTACTGCCAACACAGCAGCCTCTCCCTCAGTGTAGCGGACGTGGCAGCGCTGTAGGTAGTGTTCGAAGGTGCATCTTAGTTAAAGAAAATAAAAATGTGCATCTGCATCATGTCGGCACCATCCTCAGTGATCATTATTGCAAGCAAAGCTTGTTAAAGTTCTGAGGTGAAAAAGCAGCATGCCAGCGGGGGGCGATCGTGAGCGCTAACGCAACAGCTATTTCAGGGCCTTACCAAAAGAGTACGACAGACAAGATGATTAAGGCAGAGTGATATGAGAATGTGTCGCATATGCTTTTTAAATTTAGCTCCTGATGTCCTGATTAAAAGTTTACTTGCATTTAAAACCCAGGTGCTCCGTGGGTAGGTCTAAGCGAAGCTCTCGTGTTACATTATTTTCGAGTTCCTTTCCTCCGCCCAGGGAGCAAGATGTGATCCTGGGTGCTAATGCGTGTCAGCGCGCGGATTTCCATGCCTCGCGTAGCGCATTACACAGAGCCAAATTAAAAAATAATTGAGAAGTCTTGAAAAACGGAATGAAGGTTGATTCCTAAGAGGGAAGAGGGCGGAGGGGAGAGCTCCAGTTTCTGCCATATAATATTTGATTAATGGCAACGTGGGGTTTCTCGTCAGGAAGCAATAACATATAAGGACAGAAGTCAGCCATCAACCCAAGTTCAGCAGCTGTTCAGGGCCCCCCTATCCAATGTAGACTCCTCCATGGCAAAATATCTCTCTGTCTCTCTCTCTGTTTCACTCTATCTCTCTCTGTTTCGCTGTCTCTTTCACTCTCTCTCTCTTTCACTTTCTCTCCGCTGCCCCATACATTCCATTACTAAACTATAAAATATCCCATGATGTAAAATATAATATTAATATAGGCACATTGTACTAATGATTCTCTGGTCTGAGAGAATGTCAGGAAGAACACATTATTGGAAAGGTTTATGAAATCTCTGTCAGCTGGCATGTGTGTCTGTATGTGTTTGTGTGTTTGCATGTGCCTGTACATGCTTGTGTGAGAGTGTGTGTGTGCATGTGCCTGTGTGCGTGGGTGTGTGTGCATGTTCCAGTGTGTGTGTGCATATGTGTGTGGGTGTTTGTGCATGGGTGTGTGTGTGTGCGCACGCGCGTGCTCATATCTGAATTTTATCACACACTTTTCTTTACATTTTATTCACAAATTTGTGTAATGGGGCGTGATGTGTGAGGAAGGAGGAGCCAAACGCAGCAAGGGGATTCTTAAAGCCCTAGGGCCACTAAGGCGGGAAACCCCGCAGATAAGGGAGGAGACAAGACAAGGAACACACACACACCACGGCTACAGACCGGCACACTGTAACACGCAATTGAGTAGAAGCACAAACGCCTGATTTCACAGCAAGAAATCCAAATAAGGCGAAGGGGAACAAAGAACTGCTACCCCATGCTTCCACGTGCTAAGTAATTAAACAGCCAGCAATAATGAACGCCCTGCCTCAGTAATGAGGCGCAAGAATAGGCGAGTAGCACAAAAGGTACACATAAAACATCTAACCAACAAACACTGAAAACTAATGCGAATTAGAATGCCAGGAGGCGAAAGGAACGGAGATCTAACGTTCCAAGGTTACTCTCAGGGACTCGCAGTCAAACGCAAACCTGTCAACAAAAACGCCCAAGCTCCATATAAGGAGAAACATACCTGGAGAACGAACAGAACTATAGTTCCGAACAAAATCGTACCGCGAGTAAAAAGGACGAAACAGAACAGCTGCACCGGAATTACAGGCTAAAAGACCAACACGAGTTGATAAAGAATAAAAGCCCTGCCTCTTGGTAAAGAGGAAATGTAACGAGGCGAAGGAACAGATATAAAATTCCATGGCAGTTTGATAGGCTCTCAGTCAAATGCAACGACCAGGAAGCAGGAACAGAAAAGCCAGGGGAGATGAGTCCTAATAACTACATCTACATAGGCAAGTACGCCAGGGGGGGAAGAGTCCGAATAACTACATCCACATAGGCAAGTCCCGCTTTGATCGAGAAAACGTAAAGGGGTAAACGCCCGATCTCCCAGGAGAGAGAAACATTTGACAGGCGAGCCGACGGAGCACCGTCATCCCATAACTTTACTAGCAAACATGACTAATGCAAGCTTAACTGAAACAGCACGCATTGCCTCTCAATAACGGGAAATGTAATGAGGCGGAGGAACAGAGATAATGTTCCAAGGTTACTTTCATAAACACGCGATCAAACACAAACAGGTCCATAGCATCGTCCAAGCTCCATATAAGGAGGGACACACCCGGAGAACGAACAGCACTACAGTTCCGAACAAAATCGTCCCGCAGGTGAAGAGGACGAACAGGAACAGCTGTAACAAAAGACCAACGCAAACTTAATCGAAAAATAACCGACCTGCCTCTAAGAATAAATAAAACCCTAAAGTCAGTATGATACAAACGCCCTGTCTCTTAGTAAAAGGCAATAGATCTAGGTAAAAACGACAAACAAAGGACAGACCAGAAAGCGGAGACTAAAATGAGCACACCAAACAGGAATTCAACCTGAAGCTCAAAGCACAAAGGCCAGTACCGCAAAACTCCAATAAAAGCACAACGGAGCAAAATGGTCTCCTTAAAAACCTAGATCTAATTATACGTTTAAAACTTTAAAAGGGCAAAATAAACCGCACAGAAAACAGCACAACTAATACCAGAAAATACACCACAGAACAAATAATCACAAAGAACAATTAATATCGAAGCCCAGAACAAAAGGAACATGGGCTTAAATAGCTCACCGGCATTACATCCAGCTATTACTTACTCCGTGGAAAAAAGGAACGGAGCCAAAACTCCACCAATGGAGCAGCGCCCATGTGTGGCGACCGAGGAACACGACCGCAAGGGAAAAAGGGTCATAAACCATGACAATTTGCTTTTATTTGCATCAGCAACTGTCTTTGTCAACATCCTCCAAAATATTTCCCAGAACACATGGCTCATTTTTCACATTGGATTTTTAATTAGACCACAGTCTTGTAATGTACTCTTGCATAAATTAATACTGTGAGGAATTTATGGTATCTTATTTACTTATTCTTAAATGTGGAGTTTACACACATGCATGCATGGACCGACACCCGCGCACACACACACACGCACACAAAATACATAAGGTCATAAAGATCCATTTGGATTTCACAAGCGATAAGAGGACACTAAAAGTAACAGACAAATCACCTCCAATGCTCTGAATCCACCCTCATTTTCAGATCCCATAGTATACAGCTGCAGTCTCCCTTCACACAGTATACAGCACCACAGAGCAGTCTCCCTTCACACAGTATACAACACCACAGAGCAGTCTCCCTTTACACAGTATACAACACCACAGAGCAGTCTCCCTTCACACAGTATACAACACCACAGAGCAGTCTCCCTTCACACAGTATACAGCACCACAGAGCAGTCTCCCTTCACACAGTATACAACACCACAGAGCAGTCTCCCTTCACACAGTATACAACACCACAGAGCAGTCTCCCTTCACACAGTATACAGCACCACAGAGCAGTCTCCCTTCACACAGTATACAACACCACAGAGCAGTCTCCCTTCACACAGTATACAACACCACAGAGCAGTCTCCCTTCACACAGTATACAGCACCACAGAGCAGTCTCCCTTCACACAGTATACAACACCACAGAGCAGTCTCCCTTCACACAGTATACAACACCACAGAGCAGTCTCCCTTCACACAGTATACAACACCACAGAGCAGTCTCCCTTCACACAGTATACAACACCACAGAGCAATCTCCCTTCACACAGTATACAACACCACAGAGCAGTCTCCCTTCACACAGTATACAGCGCCACAGAGCAATCTTCCTTCTCTTATCAGACTGAATCCAAAGCGTGCGCTAATAAAGGACAGAGAGAATATGATTCCTTTGACATTTACTTTATGCGCGTAGTGTCGCCACCGCTTCAGTCGAAAGCATTCTGTAGCAGTGCACTTCGGTTGAATGACTGTTCTCAGTACATTAGCCTTGGCCTTAACAATTACCATTACTCATGCGCAGATCCGCCCCCCCAACGTGAAGTCTTCTCAGACTGAACATACACACCAAATATGCCGGTATACATTGTAGGGAACATGCCTCTATATTCCTACATGTGGAGTATTACTCATGCAAGGTGTTTACATATACATTTAGCAGTGATGGTGATAGACAATTAAAACATGTTCGTCTTACCAGTCTTCACCTGGGCACCATAAATGTAGAGAATATCCTTGACGGGGCGCCATAAATGTAAGGAATATGCCTCTATATATATATAGCTTGTTTGCATGTGACGTCATGTCACTGCGTTGCAGTGGCGCGAACTGCAGATGGGGGGCAGGAAGTGATTTGCAGATTAGGAAAGCACTATTAAAATGCCAAAGTTTTGCGCGGTTTACGGCTGTACCAACCGATCGAATCGGGAAAAAACAAGGGCTACTTTCGAGTCCCGAAAGTGGTTACACATAAAGGGGAGAAGTTTAAAAAACTCACAGAGAAACGGCGGCAGACGTGGATCAAAAATCTCCGTCTTAAGTCTGGAGGAGCTGAGTCAGACAACGCTCGTATATGCAGTGACCACTTTGTGAAAGGTAAGGCTACAGTAATTTAGCTACTTACATAGCTGGCTAAAACTGACAAAAATACAGACCAGGAGGCAATATTGCTAGAAACATAGCTAACGTTACATCTGTGATATCACCCTGTGTGTTTGTGTTTCAAACAGTCATTCAATGCTGCTTTCGATCCGAGGTCGTTGACCCAACCACACACAAAATAGTTATAAGCCTCCAGACTCTTGCACGCCTTCATCTGGCTAGCCGTGTAGTAGGAGGTCTGGGGAACGAGGTAATTTGTGATGTCGATCGCCTCCACGCCAGGCAAATCGGCCAAGACGTGAGAAAAATCGCTTTTCCTCAGCGTGTACGGATCATATCCAATATGTTTATATATTTTTTGATGATACCTCCTGCGTGTAGGCCCGTCCAACGCTTTTGTGTATCGACTTTCCATCATTTCAAATCAGTGTTCTTCACTTCCTGCCCCCCATCTGAATTTCGCGCGTCATCAGAATCACGTGACTGCAAACAAGCTATATAAACTCTTACATGGGATGCCAGAAATATAGGCAATAACTAAGGAATAATGAGGTTTACCCTTATTATTCTTAAGTTAGGTTAAAATTAAATCAGTCTCATTTGATTATTATGGATTATGATTACTACTACTTCAATTTACCATCAAAGCACTAATAACTAATAATTCATAAGCGTTGAAGGTATTACGTTCTAATGATTAGGTTTGACTCAGTTCTCGTGTTCATACGACATCAAAACAGACACCAGGTTTAACAAAAATAGATTTATTAAACAAGGAAAAAAACATGAATATTACGTTCTACTAAATGGACATATTGTGTGGTGTGCGTATTGTAGCATTTGTGTGTGTATGCACATATGTGTGTGTATGTGTCGGTGTGTAGGCCTATGCCACGTGTGCGTTCAGGGAACAAAGGAATCACGTGGAGCAAGCTACTGTGTCGCAGCATGATGGTGATTATTGATCTCAAATCTGACGTTACAATAAATAAGTTCACGCACTTCGGTCAGGAAATAACGTATTTATCATCTACAGTAAGCTAAAATGAGATCATATCACACGAATGTTAGTACGTGTTAGGATAGAGGGACAAACCAGTGAGGCCTGCTCGGGTTAGTTAGTTGCACCACATTAGCAATGAAAGGTAGGCCAGCCGGCTAGCTTGCTAACCAGCGCAACACGTTTATACAGCTCCTATCGTACAAAATCGAGATGCAATCAAATTACCGATAAACAGTTCAGACTAAAATCCTAAGCTATGCCTGGGATGTTTGATCAGTCTTACTGAAGTCCGCGGTAAGTTGATTATAGCTGGCTTGTCCGTGATGTGGATGGTAAGGGCGTCTCCTGGTAGGGATGCGGGTCGTCTGGTCGTCTTTGTCCGTGGCTGGAACACACCTCGGTCGGAGTTGCGTTTATTCAGTTCTATGGTTAGATGCCGTAGGCAAGCTAACCCGTTTGCGTCGCTCTCCGCGGCCTTTGATGCTGTTGCCGCTGTATTGCTGGTGCAATGGAGATCCACCTTAGAAATTGCAGTGCTGCCTCTTGTGCAGTTGTGTGCAGCACGACCGCGGAAGAGAAGAAAAAAAAGGTGAATAGGGGCAGAGAGACTGGAATTCTTCAGTCTTCTCTGCTTTATGGTTTTATGACCCTTACTCGTATTTCCGAGCTACAGGATTGGCTACGGAAATCACGCTGGGGTCCATTTTGAACATGTGGCTTGTGTTACCTGTGGAATGAATGGAAATGTAGTCCATTGTCCCTACAACATCTGCTGGTGTACATTTAACACCCTAGGGTGTTAAATGTACATTGCCATTTTTGCTGTGTAGAGCAGGGCTCCCCAACACTGGGCCTGAGGAGATGCTCAGTTTGCAGGATTTCGCTTCCGCCTTAAACCAGAAGCCGATTCAAACCAAGAAACCGGGTGTTAGGAACTGCGCAATCAACTGCTTTAATTGATTTAAGTGCTGAGTAGCTCGAAAAACACTCTGCATCTGATGTGCTGCATCTGACGTTGAGCATCTATTGCTTCCCCCTCAACGCTGAAACCTCACGCAGGGGGGGAGAGCTTTTATGCAAAACAACGGCGTGCTGAAAGAACGAATGTCTCTTTTTACAGTAAGCTGGGGAAAAGGGGAGGAAGGTGTTAGTTTGATCTTAAGAAGACAAGAGTGACTTTTGAAGTGATTCTATCGTGCTCCAAACACAAAGGCTCCGTAGGATCGTCCTTTGGAGCAGCGATCTGTTGATAACCCTCCTTCGGAGAGACATCAAAGCTTCCTCGTCTTTTTCATGAGACGCGCGCGTGCACATGGCGCTAAAAGTAAACGTCCACTGGGTTCTCCATCCCTGACACGTGTTCCGACCTCTTAGATGCGTGCCTTTATGTGCACACGCCTTTTCCCACCTACACACACGTCCGAGCACACACGCGGCGTCATCATGAAAATTGTTTTTGTGTTAGAGCAGGAAGCAAGCGATAATAGTTAATAGCGATAATCTTTCCAGGCCAAGAGAGGGGCAGCGACAGCAGTCGTAATTTTGTTGCGCGTACTGCGTACTGCGTACTGAATATGTTTACTGTCCTTTTCTGAGACCTCATCTAGAAATGTCTGGTATTTCAGGGGGAGTAAGTTTGATTTGACTAAAAAGGTTTCCTTAGTTCCTGTCTTCTTTAAAAAAGTAGCCATAAAGTGCTGTTAAAGCACCAGAACAAGCACAAAATCAACCTGGACAAGGACCTGCACAAGTCTTTGATTGTGTGCAGATTTTTTGTTTATTATAGATTTTTAAAAATGCTCAGCAAATAATTCATGAAAAGTTTTTTTTTTCAAATTAATGAAAAGTTTTCCAATATTTGAAGATGAACCAACCATACTTTTTCGAGATTGATTTATAAACAACTGGTACATTCTACATCCCATCAAATTCTTTCCTGGGTTGCTTTTAATGTAATTGAATAACCAATTTGTGGGCAGGGAGGGAGCAAGTAGGTTAAGACTTGGATCACAAAAGTTAATCAAATATTTTTTATAAAGCCATCTTTAAGAAACAAGCCTGGGAAATGAAGCCGTTGGAATCCTGCAATTCTGCCTTTTGTCCCCTGCGTTTTGAAAGCTGGCTAATTGCTCTTGGCTCAGGTAGCCAGTGTGGGTAATTGCAGCTCTAACGGGAGAAGGCTTTGCCCATTTTTCGCCAGTCCGCTGGGCCTACCGGACCCACCAATTTTTTCTGCACGTTTCCTACTGAGTTCAGCCGAAGCATTTGGCCTTTCTTTGATGTGTTCTTTTGTCTGCGGTATTCAAATTTAGCACGGGGGTTGGGATAACACCATGCTAATTCCCGGATATGCCCTGCGTGGAGATACACAAGAAATCAAGCAATGCTTGAGCTGGAAGAAGAGCACATAGAGGGGGGCTGATGATGAATCTGGTTTCTGCCAGGTGCAATATTGGCACAGTTGCCTTCCCTCTTGTTCTTGTTGTATCCATCTGCGTTTCTGATTGGGACAACATGTATTATCAAAGAGAATTTGCCGGTCACAATAGGGAATGACTCATTCTTTCAAACGTGATTCTTCACCAGCGATCAGATACCTGCTTCCTCAGCAAGGCCTTTCTTTCTAATCTTTCTGCTCAGGTGTTGGCAGGAGCCCCTGTCTGACAGTACCGCTCAAACCAAAGATACACGAGCGCAGCAAAGATACACCAGTGCAGCTTGGTAATTGCAGAAAAAAAAAACACTCCTCAAACAGCACTTCTGCACCTGCAACGAACACAGAAACATATCTCTCTCCCACTCTCTCTCTTTCTCTCTCTCGCTCTCTGTCTCTCTGTCTTACTCTTGTCCTCTCAAATTTTTCAAATTCACAAATGCTTTATTGGCATGACAAGATACATCTTATATTGTCAAAGCACAGAAAAGAACATACACACTTGAACACATAAACATAGATCTAGACAGTGGCGTACCGTCGGCTTCTGTAACCTTACCTTTATATGGATATTACTCTCAACCGGTTTCCATTTATAGTTATCAATCAAGCAATTAATTAAATGAATAACACATATCAATGAATATAGCAAGTTTTTCTGTGCTAGGATTTTTCATTGTGTCATAAAATGTATACCATTATGTAGTTGCGGCCAATGCACTGAAAAAAGTGGAGTGTACAGCACTACTTGTTTCCGTTTATTTAGCTTTAGTAGCCTAACAATCAAACAATTAATTTGCTGAATAATCGAGACCAATATGTGGCCTATAATGATTAAAAATGATAACGACAAAGAGACAACTTGGGATCGTTTAACAAGGATTAGGCAATAATCTGAATGTGTTAAAGAATGTAATTCAATTTAAAACGACACTCAAATTAGTTAAAGCGATTTAAACATTAGAAAGCATACATTTTAAGAGGAATGCCACTTTAAGTGTCTCGAACCATTGAGCACAATGCATAATTCAGGCTACAAAAACAAATTTATGAAAATCAAGAAACGTTGAACATTTAAACATGTAGCATTTAAAAATCTGAATCTTCGCATTATAACATGTCATCATAAATGAGGACACAGAAAAATGCAACACAAGTTTATGATGCACAGAACAATAATGCTATCTCAAAATAAATTGGTAGTCTAATAATTTGCTTATTGTTCTTGGTTATTGAGCGAATCAATTGTTTGATTGACAATCAGGCAAAGTAAACAGAAACAGATTGAGAGTGATCATCCGTTAAAGATAAGATTACAGAGGGCGTAGTTCTACTCCCACGGTATGCCACTGGATCTAGAAATACAGTGTACAGACAAAAAATATGCAAATACACTCACTGGTTGTCCCTCTGTTTATGGCAAGCTGTCACATATTTTGAAGCTAGTGCAATGCATTTTCTGGGTTCCCCTAATAAATAGGGGAGCTTTTGGTGGTCATTTAAAGTTCTGAATTCAGGGCATATCTTTGTGATTCTTTCTTGTCCTGGTACCTTCCACATGTTGTGAGTATGTGTAGTTCTGTCTCCAGCACTCCCGGACTGCAGTATGAGCAAAGTCTTTTCCTCTCTGGGCAGCCATGTCTGCCTCCGTCGGCCTCTTTCAATTGGCAAGGCTGTGCTCACTAAGTCTGAACATTGTCAAGGTTTTTCTGTTTGCTATCTGTCACCATGGTCAGGTAATCAGCCATGGTGTACAGTCTGTTTAGGGTCAAATAGCAATCAAGTTTGTATTGGGTTTTTGTCATTTCTGTCCAATAGGTCAAGTATTTTTCTTTATGTTTAATTATAATTATGTTGGGTCAAATTTGCTGGGCTAGGATGTCACTGTCCTGGGTCTGGTTATTATTAGTATTGTTTGTAATTACCCCAGGAGTCCCAGGACCAGTTGACTGAGGGGACTCTTCTTTATGTTCACCTCTTGGCATTTCAGGGCTTTGTAATGATAGAAATTGGGGTCGCTCGTTTTTATGTTTCCAAAATTTGATGGCTCTCCTTTGGTTATCAATGAGTAGCAGATGGTGGCCAAATTCTGCATTGAATGCATTGTTTGTGATTTTCCTCTGAACCCACAGGATACTTTTACAGAACTCTGCATGTAGGGTCTCAATTTGGTATTTGACCCATTTTTCTAATTAGTGTTGTTAGTGGACCCCACCTCGCAAAAATCACCCCTAGAATTACCCCTAAATATTGATAAAAATTAGACTTAGAATGTTCATATTGGTGATGTGTTAGATGGAAAAAACTATTAAATATTTAGCTAATTGTAATTACAATCAAACAAAATTGAAGTTGTCAAAAAATCACAAAAACACTAAATATCTCTGTAAAGGGTTTATACACATTTTGACCAATGGATTTCCCTGACTTTTCCATGACTTCTCAATTACTTTAAACCAAATTTTCATGGCCAACCATTTTGTGATGTCACTGTGTATACATGGAAAAGTGAGGATAAAATTTGGTAATGAAATTAAGCACGAGAATTCCAAAGCACACAGTACCTTGAATAACATGAATGACAGAAAATGTAGTTTGATCAAAAGAATAAACATCTATACATTTATTTTTGGCTGATAGGCATTGTGTCAGGCAACACTGACACATATCAGTAAGAGCTTTGACATTAGTAGGCAGCAGCGTCTAGCTAGTGCACACATTGCTTTCCATTTTGCAATGCCAAGTTTAACAAAAATTGCTTAGTTTTCTTAGTTTTAATGTATCATTTCAGAGAAATGTGAATACTATAATTGGGACGTCGATGACTCATCACTAGGGGGACACCGTAGATAGTTAATCATTGAAATGAGTGATGTGTATTAGCTGGTCAGCTGCTTGCTTCCCGTTACATCACGTACATGAGGAAGTTTCTCCATTCGTTTTAAAAAGTAAATTTTCAAATTCAAATTCTTGAGGAGCACGGTGCTCCCTGTCCTCTATGGACGGGCCTCCTCTGGGTCATTCCAATCACTTATTTTCACTCCTTACATCCTTTCCTCACGTCCTTTCCTTGCTCCTTAGCTCCGCCCAACAGAGAATGCGAGGAAAGGATGCAAGGATACGATACGAGGATGGAGGAATCGAGGCAACATGAATTAGGTAAATGGAACTTCCTTGCTCAGTCAAGCGTCAGCGTCATATTATGTGGACGTGCTAAACTGTAATGCTTTTTAGACTTTTTTCATGAATAAACGTGGCTTTTGATAGTCATAAAGAATGAGTGTCATTATGGATTAAAGCATTTTATAATAAATTTAAAAGAACGGTAAATTGGATTTATGTAGGGGTGTAACCGCTACGTGGCTGATCTGGGGAGGTGGATAATTTATAAGTTACACACTCCGAGAAAAGGCTTCCGCAAAGGCCACGCTCGTGTTTCCTCGCTGAAGCATCCTCCAGGAGCATTTAGCAGTTTGGAATGTCCATAATGATGGCGAACCTTCGATCGATTTCTGGGGCAGGAGAGGACCGAGGAGACGCGGATGGATAAAATAAGCAATTGGAATGAACCCTTCCTCTCTCTCTCTTGCTCTATCCTTTTTTTGTGTGGGATCTGAGCAGCAGAGAAAGAGACAGGTGCTAATAAGAGGGAGCCAAGAGGACGGAGTGCTCCTGAGGGGATTGCCAGCTCCGATCCTGCTGTGCCACCAGTTCCGGAGGACCCCTGACGGACGGACTCGTGGCACATTTGTGCACAGCGGCGTGTGTCCGCGGTCTGTCGGAGGTGAGGGGCCTGGCGGCGAGGTTACCATGGTTACTGTCAGCAAGCTGATTGTGTTTTTCCTACACTTTCTCTGCTACCTCGGGAACACATGCAAACAGAAATTACCCAGCAGCCATCACGGCTGTCCAGACACAGCCCTCGACTGTGGGCCTTACACTGCGGATCTGTTCTCTGCAGTGATTAGCACAGGTGGCTCCCGGCTTTTGGCTGGCTGTATGCTGTAGGTAAGACGTATTGTAGGACACCTCACAGATTGCACTGAGCCTGCATCAATCAGCTAGCCTCAGCGTATATTACAGCTAGATATTATAGGGTGTCATTCATATTGTTTTTTTTTACACAAGAGCATTATAAGCATTATGGGCCACAAGAAAAACATTGAATGTATTTATTACACATATTCCTGTGAAAAGAACAGAAAAGAAAAAAAAATTTAATATCCTCCTGAGACCTGGTAGAAAAACGTAACACTCCAAGTGTCTTGGAGGACAAAATCATGTGGCAGTGAAAATATTTTCACGAATGTTATTTATTTATTTTTATTGAATGTCCCTTGCAGTTTAGGTTTTAGCATAATTATGGTTCTTGAGATTAACACCAGAGATTCTTGTCCCCTTCAGGGGAAAAAATTAATTGCCAGGTCTTAGGAGGATATTATTGCATGAAAATTCAACACTCATGCTGGCCATGTTGCAAGCATTCACAACATCAGAAATGTTCACCACAGTGGGCCTGTGTCGGTGTCACAGCAACCTAAAGAATCAACTCTCTTCTATGCCTTTAATTAACTATATGAAACCCCACCTGTTTATGAATACACAGACAAATTGCATTTATCCTTCCAAATAGAAGGCAGGGAAAAAGGAATTATTTTCTCAATGTGGGAGTTAAATCTAAAACAAACTTTTCAAATAACAGTGGTTATCGCTCCGGACGTCTGTTTGCCTTGGATCATTTCCTGCAGGTTTTGCATTGTGATTGGACCACACTTGGCAGCAGTTAATTTGACTTTCTCCTCTGAGATAGAGGTTGGAGGATATCAAAAGAGGGGACACCTGCTAGAGGTGATCATTAACAAGACTGCATCTTTGTCAGTTTGGATGCGTAGCAGCTGTTCCGGATAAAACCACTGACATTTTGTTTCAGAAACATAGTGGAGACCCGCATTTACACTGACGTCAGCAGGCGCACAATACGGCTGGCGTAGGTCGGGTGTCACGTGGGTCATTCTTTTTGTTATCGTATTCACATTGAATAGGTTATTACAGATACTGAAGCAAAATAATGAAACTGCTGCTATCCTTTCTTGCTCTTCCAAGGTCTTCCAAGCAGTACATTATTTATCTTCTTTTTCAGAACCCCCTTATTCAATGCTCCATTTTACACCTTGTTATAGGTAGACCTTACACCTTTCCATATTCTGAATTTTCTTTCTGCTGTGCTGGAGAAATCGATGGAAAAACCTTCCTCACGTGTACTCTCTTTGAAACTCTTTTCTGGGATTCAAAACGGTGACCTTCACGTCTGTCGCTCTAATCGCTACATCACTCTCCTTTACACCGTTGTACATGGTTTGAACAATGCTGCGGCCATATTCCACATGCCCAGCTAAAGATCAGCTCCTCTGCTGGTGTAATTGTTTGCTGCATTACATATGCTGATATTGTTAGTAATCATTTACCCCCAACCCCCCCTTGACTCCTTGACAGTTTCATGGTTTTTGGTTCAGCACAGAATTTGATACCTCACCACAAAATTAATGGCTGGCTACTCCACTGCTGTTGCATGGTACTTTCTTTTAAAGTCTCCCACTGTTTATGTCACTGTTCACAAATAAGTCCCGCCCCCTGCGTGTGATTGGGGCTCACAGTGTTCCCTGGCAGAGAACTGTCCACATAGATGAAAATGGGATTTACTACAATGCAGGCCAGTCAATGAGGCTGAGGAATGGGCCTGGAGAGAGGGGCATATCTCCTGCTTTATTTTCAGCACACACACTTCGGCATTGCCAGCCTCTGCTGATAACACACGCCTCACTATACCGCGTCGGAATAAGCTTCCCGTCTCTGGTGCATGACTTCTACCTCTGCCACATTTAGATTACACAGCACTTCAGGGAGAGAGCATTATACTACTTGTTTGGTATGTTTCTTGTTCACTTTGGCAATATGTACCATGTGTCGGGTAAGTGAGGATAAGGTAAAACATGTATTTTCTGAATCCAGTGGTTCCAACAGTCAATGCCCTTGTTAAAATGTTCGGCACTCTGAACACAAGCGATATTGTGCGCTAGAACCCCTCACTTAATCTACATTCAAAATAAATTTTATGTGATTTAATTTAATAATTATTATTAAAAATAACAATCATCAATTAAATCGCCAAATTCGTTAATAGGTAAGTCGAACAGTAACCTGGTGGATCAACCAACAAGCCAAAACAAAGTCTAAATCAGGTCTTGAGATTAAATTATTTTATTAAATGAAAAACAGTCAATTAGAATAATGACTGGAAATCATACATTCACTAAGGAATGTAAGCTGACTACTTATAATTTACAAAAGGGAAGACATTAAACGAGACATTAATTAGAAGATACCGGTAAAGAGAGAGATAAGCCAGAAATTGGCAATATTATTTATCCTCCAGCTGAACAGGAACAAAAGGAACCACCACCAGAAAAACAAAAAGGAAAAACTTATTCTCCAAACAAACTCCAAAACTGAACTAAGGCTACTTTCCTTCAGCTGTTATAAATACCTTATTCTCCACAGGAAGGGCATCCCTGCCCTGATTGGGTTAATGTGTGAGAAAGGGTTGGGGGGGGGTGTCATTTATGACAAAGACTGGCTTATCTTTGATGTTTGTGGGGGTGAGTGAGTGAGAGAGAGACAGAAGGAGCGGGGGGGGGGGGAGGAGGAGCTGGGTAGTTTACTTATATCTAAATATTATATATCCTACACGTTGATCTATTCACATTTAAAGCTATGCTGACTCATCATTGATTTGAAACAATATTATAAACAGTATTAATAGGCATATAGTTGGCCTACTGCTACCCACTCACCCAACACATGCACACACAAACCCAGACACACACATACTGTACAAATATGTGCACACACATGCTCACACACACATGCAAATACGTATGTGCACACATGCGCACATATACATGCAAGTAAACACACATGCGCACGCACATACAGTACATACAAATATGTATACACACACACACACACACACACAGTTACACTCAAACTCATGAGTATTTGGGAAAACGCTTAAAATAACAAAATATTGATGAAACTACTGATCAGTAATAACAGGACATGGCTTTTAAATGGCTTCTTTTCATCAATTTTACGGTATGAATAGATTCAGATATTCTTACAATTAACTGCATTACATAATAATCATCATCATCATCATCATCATCATCATCGTCATATTGTTATTATTCCTGCTGTTTTAGCTTTTATTTATGTCAGCAATCACAGTACTCATTTTTCATAACAACTGCAACATATTCTCAACATGTGTTCCTTTCTGCCCCACATTGCAGAAATGAATAAAGTGCATTTTCCCTTGCAGAAAACATCCCATATTCCTTAGCATAAGTAATATATCTCTGTCACTGCTGAAGGATTGCAGCTAAATTGCAGTAACGTCAGCAGGGAGATTTTGCCTTTTTCTGGGGGGAGGGGGGTTGACAACAGAAGCAAAAATAAATAAGTGCAAATAGTAAAAATCCAGTGCTTGATGCTTTTATTTTTGTGCACTATGATCTGTCTATTAAAAATACAGATACTTGCTGTAGGTAATGTCCTTTGAAAAGGAGCTGTTGCGGAGGAGGGGGTGCCTGGATTACTGCTTTACAGCTTTGTAAACACAAACATGTTTCAACATCTGACATTTTCACCAGGGATAAATGCAACTCACAAAAGAAATAAGGAAACAGTATAGAGCACAGTTCAAAGCGGGAAGCAGACTTGAGTCTGAGAAAGAGAGAAAGATGTGTGGAATACATATTAGGACAGCCTGGGGTCTTGTTCAATAAGCCATCGATTGGTGCAAAATGCAACATAAAACATTATGCAAAAAATCATAATTTTTGGAGTTGTGATTGAGGGAGTCTCACTCAACACCTCAAGGTGAAATCGGGTAACACTCAACTCTCTTTCGACCAGGATATGAGAGGGTACAGATTTTTGCTCGACACCTGAAGGTAAAGCAGGGTGAAGCTCGGCGGCATAAGCGGTGCTGTCTGACACCTAAACAGGCAGCAGGGTGACAGTGGGCACAGCGTTAAAAACGTAAGTGTTCTCTACCCTGTGCAGACAAAATGAATTAGGAGACAGATGTTTGGCGGGTTAAGGCCAAAGACGAGCCCCGCCGAAACAAAAACTAAACAAACAGACTGCCACCTCTTATGTGTGATTCTCTGCCTAGTGTAGCGACCCCTAATGCTAATTCAGAAGCCCTGGCGGACTTTATCGGCCTGCATCAGTGTGTGTAACTTGTTTGTGTAAACCCCCCCCCCCATCTAACATAGTGGTCCCCAACCCTGTTCTTGGAGATCTACCGTCCTGTAGATTTTCACTCCAAACCTGCTAATTAGTAGAATCAGGTGTGCTAAATTAGGGTTGAAATGAAAACCTACAGGATGGTAGATCTCCAGGAACAGGGTTGGCGAACAGTGGTATAACGAAAACAAACGTCTTCCCAGGAGGCAAGTGGGCCTAGCCAGTCCACTGCTTTCATGTTTTGGACAGAGACACCAAGATCAGCAGGGGGGAGGGGGCAAAAGCACTGGGGCTCAGAAAGCAAGCTGCTACAGAGTACAGCACAGTACAATTACATGGATCGATCCCACTCCCTCAGAAACCGGGCAAAACAGGTTCGGAGATTGTGGACAAGTTCTTGCTCACCCGAGGGCAGCCTTCTTACAGGCACAGTTGTATTTACGGCTGCAGCGTTTGGTCCGGGAAAAAACCCAGGTGGGAGATGGATTGAGGTGCAAGGCATTGTGGGTCCAGAATTGACCTTGCAGTCAGGAGACTGAAATCCAACATGAAGCATAACTCTCATACTGCTGTTAAAATAAAACCGCGTCTGAATCATTTCAATAAGCATCAGGCACTGGTAACTGCTTGACATAAAGGGAGCGTAAAACAAATTAATTGCACACAAAATAATTTGGTAAACACCCGACTTGATTCACTCTGTGAAGAAGGAAAACCCAATGGACCCATTCGTTTGGAATCATTACTCAAAGAACAGGCATTTATCAATAAACTCACTGGGCTCTCCAGACTAAAGAGTTTACCATGGTTTTCCTTTCCAGATATTAATTAAAGTTGATTACAGCATGTACTATTTAACCTCACATGTACTTTCTGTTTATGTAGTTTATACATATTTTCTGAACATAACTATTCGACATTTAAATAAACCTGTATATATCTATATATATAGATCCTTTCCAAAAAATTTTAATATCATGGAAAAGTTTTTTTTTTCCATAATTCCATTCAAAAAGTGACTTTCATAGATTATAGATTCATTGCACACAAAGTGAAATATTTCTAGCCTTTATTTGTTTCATTTTTCATAATTTTGGCTTACAGCTCCAGAAAACCCCCAAAACAGTATTTCAAGAAATTAGAATAGTGTGTTGAAAATCAGCATTTACTTCAGTTATTTCAGAGAATGAATGTTTTAGACTGAGTGTCACACTATCATCTAATTTACTCAAAACACCTGCAAAGTTTATCTCAGTTTGGTTCAGTATGGGGAAGACTGCAGACTTGACAATTGGCCAGAAGACCATCATTGACACCCTCCAGAAGATGGGTAAGCCACAAAAGGTCATCGCTATGGAGGCTGGCTGTTCACAGAGTGCAGTGTCCAAGCATATCAATAGAAAGTTTAGTGGAAGGGAAAAATGTGGCAGGAGAAGGTGCACAAGCAAAAGAGATGACCGTAGGCTTCAGTGGATTGTCAAGCAAAGACGATTCCAAAATTTGGCGGAGATGCAGAGGGAGTGGACTGAGGCTGGAGTCGGTGCTTCAAAAACCACCACGTACAGACGTATCCGGGACATGGGCTACAACTGTCAGATTCCTCGAGTCAAGCCACTCCACTCATTCTCTGAAATAACTGAAGTAAATGCTGATTTTCGACACACTATTCTAATTTCTTGAAATACTGTTTTCTGGAGCTGTAAGCCAAAATTATGAAAAATGAAACAAATAAAGGCTTGAAATATTTCACTTTGTGTGTAATGAATCTATAATCTATGAAAGTTTCACTTTTTGAATGGAATTATGGAAAAAAAACAACTTTTCCATGATATTCAAATTTTTTGGAAAGGATCTGTATATTTTTCTGTATATTTTGGAAAGGATCTGTATCCCTAGTAAATTATGCTGGAACAGTATGGAATACATGATTACATTACATTACATTCATTTAGCAGACGCTTTTATCCAAAGCGACGTACAATAAGTGCATACAGAGACGTCATCAAGATCACTACAGAACAGACAAGACAAAGCACATCCTTCCCATAATGTAGCAGCTATCCCTAGTAATGAACGTTGACTGTAGTTCACAGTAAGCTGTGGGTAAATCAGCTATACTATACTTCTATTCTAAATACTATTATAAACTATAACAAACAGACAGGAAAAACACAGGGAACTAGTAAACACAGGGAACTGATATTCCTAGGTTAGAATATTAGTCAAGGTAGAGTCTGAAGAGGTGTGTCTTCAGGCCTCGACGGAATGCAGGCAGGGCCTGATTGGTAAAATGGCTGTAAGTCATCAAGGGTCTGAGCTATCAAACAAGCTCAAACCATCACTCTGCTGCCAGATATGCAGTAGATATGGATGGATCACTTTAAGGGTTGTTTCTCCTGACAAATTTTCCTATTGAACTCTATGGAAAAATAAGTCAGGAGAAGAAACCCTTGAAGTTATCCATCCATATTTACTGTATTTCTGGCAGCAGAGTGATGAATTAAAGCTTATTTGATACATCAGACCCTTGATGACTTAGAGCCATTTAGCCAACCATGTGTTCCATACTGTTCCAGTGTAATTTACAGCTAAATCTAGTCCCACCCCCCAATTCCCATAGAGATCCATTCAAATGCCGAGACGTTATCGTATCGCTTGTAAGAGTACCAGAAAATAAGATATCAAGAGTCTTTTGATGTTGTTGGGTCACATACATCAGGAAGTCATGGCATGCAAAGCCAAAGGATATGCGACCAAGTATTAAAAATTTAAAGGCACAGTCAACTTAGTGTATGTAAACTTCTGACCCGCTGGAATTGTAATATAGTGAATTAAAAGTGAAATAATCTGTCTGTAAACAATTGCTGGAAAAATTACTTGTGTCATGCACAAAGTAGATGTCCTAACTGACTTGCCAACACTATAGTTTGCTAACATGAAATCTGTGGAGTGGTTAAAAATGAGTTTTAATGACTTCAACCTAAGTGTATGTAAACATCCAACTTCAATTGTGTGTATATATATACATATATATATATATATATATATATATATATACAGTAAATGAATGGCTCCAGGGGGTCTTTGAGTGTGGATCCGGCTGTGGATATTGGTAGAGAGGTCTGGCCTCAGCACAGAAGATGACAGATAGAGGATCCTGTACTCTCACTGACTGATAAGCCTGCTCTGCTGACATATGTCCTGCTGTCGCAGAGACGAGAGAGAGAGAGAGAAAGAGAGAGAAGTCTGTTACCGTGCCAGCGTTCATCAAAGATGTTAGCTCTCACCACCAAAATCGCTGCATGTGTCAATATCTGGGACATACGTATGAAATCAGAAAACAAAACGAACTAATGTTTTAGTCATAACTGATTATATGACATATCATGTGAACACACATACATTGCCTCTCTCATGCTGTAGCCTACGGACATGCATTTTATGTTGCATAAAAAAATTATATATTATGATGTATTTTTTCAACATTTCAAATATTTTATTTGGGACTCCATCCCAGTTACAGTTGAAGTCAAAAGTTTACATACACCTTAGCCAAATCCATTTAAACTCAGTTTTTCACAATTCCTGACATTTAATCCTAGGAAACATTTCCTGTCTTAGGTCAGTTAGGATCGCAACTTTATTTTAAGAATGTGAAATGTCAGAATAATAGTAGAGAGAATGATTTATTTCAGCTTTTAGTTCTTTCATCACATTCCCAGTGGGTCAGAAGTTTACATACACTCTGTTAGTATTTGGTAGCATTGCCTCTAAATTGTTTAACTTGGGTCAAACGTTTTGGGTAGCCTTCCACAAGCTTCTCACAATAAGTTGCTGGAATTTTGGCCCATTCCTCCTGACAGAACTGGTGTAACTGAGCCAGGTTTGTAGGCCTCCTTGCTCGGACACACTTTTTCAGTTCTGCCCACAAATTTCCGATTGGTTTGAGGTCAGGACTTTGTGATAGCCACTCAAATACCTTGACTTTGTTGTCGTTAAGCCATTTTGCCAAAACTTGCTTTGGGTCATTGTCCATTTGGAAGAGCCATTTGCGACCAAGCTTTAACTTCCTGACTAATGTCTTGAGATGTTGCTTCAATATAGCCACATAATTTTCCTTCCTCATGATGCCATCAATTTTATGAAGTGCACCAGTCCCTCCTGCAGCAAAGCACCCCCACTACATGATGCTGCCACCCCTGTGCTTCGCAGTTGGGATGGTGTTCTTTGGCTTGCAAGCCTCACCCTTTTTCCTCCAAACATAACGATGGTCATTATGGCCAAACAGTTCAATTTTCTTTTCATCAAACCAGAGGACATTTCTCCAAAAAGTAAGATTTTTGTCCCCATGTGCAGTTGCAAACTGTAGTCTGTTTTTTTTTATGGCGGTTTTGGAGTAGTGGCTTCTTCCTTGCTGAGCAGCCTTTCAGATTATGTCAATATAGGACTCGTTTTACTGTGGATATAGATACCTTTGTACCTGTTCCCTCCAGCATCTTCACAAGGTCCTTTGCTGTTGTTCTGGGATTTATTTGCAATTTTCGCACCAAAGCACGTTCATCCTTAGGAGACAGAACGCATCTCCTTCCTGAGAGGTATGACGGCTGCGTGGTCCCATGGTGTTTATACTTGCGTACTATTGTTTGTACAGATGAACGTGGTACCTTCAGGTGTTTGGAAATTGCTCCCAAGGATGAACCAGACACAATTTTCTTTCTGAGGTCTTGGCTGATTTCTTTTAATTTTCCCATGATGTCAAGCAAAGAGGCACTGAGTTTCAAGGTAGGCCTTAAAATACATCCACAGGTACACCTCCAATTGACTCAATAATGTCAATTAGCCTATCAGATGTTTCTAAAGCCATGACATAATTTTCTGGAATCTTCCAAGCTGTTAAAAATTTAAAGGCACAGTCACCTTAGTGTATGTAAACTTCTGACCCACTGGAATTGTGATATAGTGAATTAAAAGTGAAATAATCTGTCTGTAAACAATTGTTGGAAAAATTACTTGTGTCATGCACAAAGTAGATGTCCTAACTGACTTGCCAACACTATAGTTTGCTAACATGAAATCTGTGGAATGGTTAAAAATGAGTTTTAATGACTTCAACCTAAGTGTATATGTAAACTTCCAACTTCAAATGTATATATTGAAGCGAGTCTTTGCTGATTTGTCTTTTATTGGTTTTTAAGAGTCATTTACAATAAAAAACTTTACATTTCGTTTCAATCATCATTTTCCATTTCATTTCACATTTTAAAAACTTTTTTTAATGGGGGGGGGGGGGGGTTTGTTTCCCCTCCCTGTTTAATTTTTAAAATTAACATGCAACATTCAAACATCACAGTAAAATACATCACTTACAAAAGGATTCACAAAACAAAAAAAACACAAGACATTGAAATGAGGGAAGAACATGCGTTCCCGGGTTATTGGGTGGGCAAAAGTTCTCTCTCTTCCTTGGGATGGAGGGGGGGTGGACTAGATGATCAGTTCTTTCCAATGGTCCACCCCCCATTTCTATCTCGCCAGACACTTGTCCTTCGCAAAATCAACCATAACGCCGTCTTGGAGGAGGTTTTGCGCCCTCCTCCTGAGAGTGACCAGGTCTACTGTTGTTTTTTGGTAGACCTTGATGTTCCTCGCCTCCCACAGGACCTGCTTCACAGTGTTTATGATCCTCCACTGACGCTGGAGGTCCGGTGTTTTACATCCGCCACGGGGACCGTAGAGGACACTCTCAGCAGTCAGGGAGGACCTCGGCAGCAACCTGTTTCGGGAGACAGAAGAAACAACAAGGCCCCAGACCCGTCTGGCCACGGAGCACTCCCAGAACAGATGGTAAATGTGTTCTGAGTCAGTGCATCCGTGGGGGCAGCGGTCAGTCAGGGCCAAGTGCCGCTTGAACATAAATGACCTGGTGGGGAGACACATGTGGGCAGACATCCAGGCAATGTCCTTTTGCTTATTACTTGAACTTTTATTTAGGACATTTGCCCAGATTATAGACGGGTCCAGGGTTGTGCTGCCCCTCGGGAGTGTCATGGTCTCCTTCGATCTTAAATGAGCCATGATTATTTTATAGCTCCACGAGGTCAGCCCGGCCCTGGGCAATCCTGCCCCAAAAGCGAAGTCCCTCAGGGCTCGATATACATATGGGGGGTCCCAGCTATACAGTATGGTGAGGCCCAGCGCGCACAGGCCCATCGTCCTCAGGAAGGGAGTGGCATAGTACCTAGCAAAGGCACCAGAGGCCTTCTCGACCTTCCGAGTATTCTGGACCAGTGTGGCCAGACCCTGCACCAACACGATGTTAACCATGTCTGGAACCCCCCTGCCCCCATTCTGCTCTTCCTTGAGGAGGGTAGCTCTTTTCAATTTTTCCATGGTGCTCCCCCAGACAAAGCGAAAGGCCATTCTAGTAATGAGTTTACTAGTGGCCTTGTCTGGGGGAAACACCCTCCCCAAGTAGAGGAAAATGGGAAGGACTATTGCCTTCAGGACCAGGATCTTACCCGTCTGAGTCAGAGGCCGCACGCTCCAGCTCCGGAGTTTAACCTGGACGTGGCGGAGGGTTCCCTCCCAGCTCAGCCTTCCTTCGCCGTCTGACTGGAAGGTCACCCCCAGGAGCTTGATATTGTCTTTGCTGATTTGATTGATTGATTGATTGATCCCAACCCAACTAAGGTAATCAAAACTTTTTAGGCCACTGTCCTGCAGTGCTGGATAACTTTGGAATGATCACCGTGGTGATCAGCGGTGCTGGCAGATCTTTCAGGAACACGGGCTGGGCTGCTGTGACTGCCGCTGACTGCCCACAAGGCTCTGTACTGCTTTGGCTGGACAGCCTTAGCAGGGTGACAAGATGTATGTTCAGAACCAGCCTGCCGGAAAACCTGCTGCCGATTCTCAATTAATGGACCAGGACGCTTGTCCCCAATCAACCAGGAAGTGCAGCATAAACAGCTTGGTTGAGCTGTTTTTGGCACGCTTCTGACCTGAAAACAATGGTCTTATGTTTCGCATCACCTTTGGCAAATTCTCTGTCTCCCTATGCAGGTAAGAGCATTTATAGGTTGAGATATTGAAACTGACATACTTACAGTTTTGCTCAAAGCAATTTTAACCCTCTTGTACACAAACCCCTTAGGCATGGTGTGCATATTGGCAGCTGAGCAATAAGTCTTATTTTCAGTATCTAAAAAAAACCTTTTGATTGATGTTTATTTTTTTTCTTTCTTTCTTTAGACCCCAGGGAACACATTTGTTGGTATGTTGTGTGTCGTGAGTCATGCGGCATTCCTGACTCTGTTTACTATCATGAGAAATGTCTCACTGCACACAAGAAGTAGCTTTCAAGAAATGATGATATAGCCAGAGCCAAAAGTCTAAGGTATATTGTAGTACTGTTTTGCATCTCTACTGTGTGTGTATATAACACATATATACATCCTGGAGCTGTATAAACATAATTTACATCAAAACAACATTTCCTCTCTTATTAAAGCAATTCTGCTACAATAGCAGAGCTCAGGGAGTCGAAATGTCACATATACTGGTAGCTGGTTTCATGGCATAGATTGCTGACGTTATAGTAATTCCAGAAATAACAGGCTTTGTCAAAACAAACAGGATACCACCCACTCACTGTCCCTTAGCCCACTCAGCATTTCAACTTATACCTGGAGCAATGTCAGAGAGGGCTATGAGTGTAGAAAAAAAAGCTCAAGAACTCACGGCTCACAAAGTGTCTCCCTGGCAGAAAACATTCAACTATTCTTAGAACTTCTCCGACCTGTAGATGCTTGGACATCGCTGGCCAAAGGGAAGAGGAGATAGCCGTCCGCTGACCGGAAATGTTCATGGCAATCCTCAGGTAAGACTAAAAGGCATTTGCTTACACAGGATGACCTTTCTTCCTGCTTCTGCCCTGGTGATGCTGCCTTCTACCCTCCCCTGTAACAAATGGGCAGGTGGCAGGTTGACACAACGTAGATAGAAAAAAAGGCGCGCTTGCGTTTGAGCGCAGAGCGTGGTGGCCTCAGTGTTTGTCTAAATGACCTTGTGCAGTGGGCGTGCCCCAGGGCCACATTCAGAAAAGATAGATATCACTGTGCACATGCTACAAAGGAAAGAAATTAGAGATTTGATTTTTTTTTAACACGCTGGAACGCAATCCTTTCTAAACTACAGTTCAGTGGGAAAGGCGAGCTGCAGTTGAAGTGTATGAATTCGGCCATGAGTCAGTGATTATAACTATATGCCACACAGTACTACAGGACAGCTAGATTACAGGATATATTGCATATGCCATACAGTACTACAGGAGAGCTAGATTACAGGATAGATTATGACACACAGTACTACAGGAGTGCTATATTACAGTATAAATTACATATGACACACACAGTACGACAGGAGAGCTAGATTACAGGAGAGACATGTATCTTACTAAGAACAGTCGTTAACCCTGGGTGTCTGTCTTTTCTTAACCCCTTTGCGAAGATTCCTAGTGATAATGCCACCGGCTTCAGCCATTTGCTGCTCCTTCAGCCAAATTATTAGTGGAAATCACAAACTCTGTGTTTTAACTTTATTGGTAGATGATTCGTGACAACTCTGCTGAATGGTGTTTCTAAGTGTTTTCCTGTAGCAACAAGCACCCCTCCCCAGTCTATACCTACCCTTGTGCGGCATAGTGGACAATAGCATCTATATGTGAGTTCATAAATATATTTTTTCATCATATAAAATTTGAATTCCGTCATAGCAACAACATAAACCCAAAAATATCCTGATTGTATGCCAAAAACGCTGTGAAAAGCCCTGCTCACTCAAATGCAAAATAAACACGTGAAATTATTGTCTCATTGTACCACGTATTCTACAATGAATATCTGTTACTAAATATGAAATAAATATACAATCCTACCATTGGTTTTACAGATGGAGATGTTCCTTTCAAAATTCAGTGGTCATTTATCAGTGTTGCGATAAAAGAGCGCGTTCATTGAACGGTGAACTGAACGTATCCGTTTGCAACTAAAGAACGTGAACGTGAGCATTGATAACTCCCGCAAGAGTTAACGACGCTCACGCACTGTGTATTATACAAAATTGTATTTATCTGTTCACTGTTGTTGTTGGTCAAGAGTTCTAAAATAAAAATGTCACCACTTTAAATAATAGGTAGCCTATTTGTTGTCATTAGCTGAACGCAATCGCACAAGAGTGAATGATTAGGCTACATATTTAGATGTATGTAACACTGTGATATCAATGTTTTTATCTTAAACCATCAGAAGGAGCAAATGTATATGCTTTATAATGGAAAAAACAAATTGTATTCATTTTATGACATGTTTTACATAGGGGGTTTGGACCCATAGATATCTACCTCCCTATACTGATGAAAAGGTGGTAATTCCCACTTGGAAATTATGCAAAAGTGAGTTTTATGAATTTTTATGAAATTGGTGATTTGTAGTTAAATATATCAAAATATATATATATATTTACAGCGGTGCACAATTTAGCCATTTGGATAGATTTGGAGACACTAATGGACAACAGGGTACACTCTATATTTTGCATCATAGACCTTTAGTAGTTCTGCATATCATCCTCAGATTTTGCACACTTGTGGACATGGAGTTTATGATCCAGGAAATGTATATATATTACCTGTTTCACTTATGTAGCTTTCAGTATTTTGTTGCAAACTAAAGAAAAACTTTTTTTTTCACATTTTTCTAAAGTTTCATTTGTGGCACTTTATTTTGACTTAAATTATTAAAATAAACAAATTTAGTTTGTATTGTAAATGGTACACCTGTCTTGTTTAATTTAACTCTATAAACTTCACCCCTAGTGGTTGAGACGTATCCGTCTCAATTACAGTATTCATGTTCGTCTGAAATGATAAACTACAGCTTTAAGAAAACCCAGTAAATTTTGATGCAGTATTTTTTTAAAGGGTAGCCTCTTGCGAAAACCTCAGCTTCTCCAGTTACACTGCAGTGCAATAAATTAGGAGGGCGCTATTAATAGCCCAAAGCACTTATGACCCTCCTCTGGCTACAGCCACAGACTGTAAAATACATAAAATGCACCGTTTATGCACGCTAATAAAATCATGTTCACGTATAGAAACAATATTTTTTTTAAACATACAAATGAGCAATCACCGTTTTCCCTTGCTTACTGTACTATATACAGTACCTGATGCACTTTCGGTTTAGAAGACACCTCATTTTTTTCTCCAAAATCTCTCGTATAAATATGTTTAAGAAACCAAGTACTTAACAGTATATTCAGCTACAGCTGTTTTCTGGTGAACCCTGAAGAGTTTATCTTGTTATATTTCGCCAAAGTCCCGTACAGTCGACATTTCCGCAGCGACCACCCCTCGCACTTAGGGCTGAAATACATTGCTGTACTTCTGTGAATACACACGCACTTTCGTACGTTCTTTTTTTAAACGTATTTAAATACATTAGGTGACTTATGTTATGGTTATTATATATATACTGTATGTGACTATTCTGAAATAAATGTATTCTGTAGCAAATTTCTGAATGATACAGCTTCTTCTTCAGTTAGAACTTAAAACCATGGATGTGCAGGGAATATTTTTTTAGATATTGACATTTAAATAAAACTAGTAGAAACCAGGTGGAAATTGCCTCTGAAGGGGCAAAGTAAATAGACTTAAGCCATTTACCAAGTTAATGTGATGCTCACACCTGGAGTTATAAAGCCTTAAACAAAGCACCCCCTAAATAGGTGAGAATTGACCAAATTTGCCATCCACGTGAAGGGGTTAAGGCAAACAGTTAAGCACTGTGACAGTAACTTGAGGAACCTCGGCCAACTGAAACCCATCTACCCCCCGCTGAGATGAGGCATAGCCCAGACAGTTTTTGGTCCCAGTCTGCACTCATGGTGTGAAGTGTTCAGTGGGAGTGGTTCAAATTCCTCATGCACTGTGTTTCACTGGAGTGCTTGAGACTCATTACGCACTATGGGCCCTATGTTACACCCAGCGCTAAGCCAAACACAAGTGTCTTTGCTAGTTTCAGACCGGCGCAGGTGTCATCTTAGCGCCCAGCGCTCACGTCGTTTAAATACTTGTGCCAATAGCAAGTGTACTGGTTGGGTTGGTCTTAAGATGAGGTGTGGCCAGGACAATTTTTGACGTATTGCTATCTTGAGCCAGCAGAAAGTGCTTGCGCTAAAATCACCATAAACCTGGTCTTATGTCATGTCGCAGTTTTTTCCATGTTATTTTAACGCCGCATATAAGTGCGTCTACATAGGCGTGTGGACAATGCGCGTACCCTCCTGTCTGTTACACACAGGGGCGCGCCCAAGCATGACTAACAATATCACGATTACAATGTGAAATATTATTATTGTGTAGGCTATATTAAAATGCACAATAATAAAAGGGTCCATCGTTCAAAGACCACATACCTGTCTTTCAACGAAGGGGAATGCCGCGTCAAATTCACAGTGAACTTTGGGTTTCTTGGGGTTCTACCTCAGCTGAGAACGCTGTTATATATGTGAAGCCCACTCCATCAACATCCAGGCGATGTGCGATGCTACGTGTAGACTATTCGCAATTATCCTCGATCAAGCTATGACTTTATATTGGCCAATAGTACCTGTAATCTTCCGGAGGGGAGGGGGAGACAATCTGGCTATCCATTAAAAACTTTTCTGATAAAGCCTAATGCGCAAATTGTTATTTACACCTAATGCGTGAATTGTCATTCGATGGGAACTCATTCTAAACTCTCTTCATCTACAGCATGTAAGTAAATTGAATGGTTTAGACTGAAAAAAGTTCAAAACCTTGTCCAGTGAATATTGCATTTAGTATTGTTTTTCAAATAGCTTGGAAATTCTTAATTCTTCATATTTTTTTAATGACAGTGACCAAGTTTCCATACTCTCAGCAATTCAAACACTGCTGATTTCACCTGCTATTCCATAAAACATTTTAAAGAGAACTAAGAGTCTAATTAGAAACGAAAACTAATTTCCACAACACAAACAAACACATTACACAATTAATTCACATTACACATTAATTCAATTAATTCTCTATGTCACGTTTTACTGATAAAAACAATAGGTTCTAGAATCCCGGGCCACACCAAAACAAACACAAAGGCAGAGGTACCCTTCATGCAGCCCAGGCAGTGAGCCATCAAATGTGTAGCTCACAGCCATTTTTATAGACTTCCCCAAATATAAATGTACTGTAATGTGCATCTGAAATGTGGCAGCAGACACTTGTATATTTCCCCCACAGGTTACCAAACCCTGACCACAAACCCTTGATCCCAACCCCAGTCCTAAACCTCATAAAAGTTTGGAGACTGTGGTCAAGATTCATTGAACATTTGTGCTGTTCAATGAACAATAACTTATGATAAACTTCAGTAACATAATGATCCATCAGTCTATACATGACAGAAAATCACTAGACCCAGTTTTGAGGCAGCCTAGATTTTCTTCCACAAATTGAAGAATCTTTTAAATTACATCATTCCCCACAGACTCCGATTGAAGCCGCACCATGCCAGTGCCGACTGTGGCTGGTAGCCCCAAAGGGAGATGTGTAATTGCCAATTGTGCCATCCAGGGTACGGGAGGGTTCAGTGGGTTTGGAGTCCAAGTTTCATCACTCTCTAGTGACCCCCACTGGTCGGGCAGGTGCCTGTGGACTGCATACCAAAGCTGCATACAAAAGGTCTTCCTCAACCCTTGGCTTTGGGCTGCGATGTGAAAAGAAGTAGACTGGTGACAACGTGTGTTTCAGAGGAGAGCCACAGCTCTCCCAAATCGGCAGTAATGAATAGAGCATTAACACGGCTACAAATAGTATATCGGATATTTCAAATTAGAATTGGAAAAACATATTAAAACAAAAGAAACCCTGCAGTTCTACCCTGCAATAAATTGTTTTCAAATGTTCTGAAATTAATCCTCTTATGACAGCTTGCAGACTAGCTTTAAGGACATGAGCTCTGAGAATGGGTTTTCGTTTTATAGGCACACTGCATCTGCAGTCAGTGTTGAGCACATGCGGCTTTCTATGAACAAAATATCTGCCAGAAAGCACGAACTGGCTCAGGTCTGGCAACCCACAATCAAAAATTAGGTCATATCTTTTGGAGGTTAGTTTGGTGTATGTTTGAGACGCTTTACACCGCCTTTCGGGGTATACGTCTGCTCTCTCTCTCTCTCTCTTGCTCTCTTTCTAGAACGTTCATTTTTTCAGCTGATAAATAAGTAAGCGGCAATACTGCAGTCTGAAAACAAAAGCGGGTCCCAGTACAGTTGGTAATAACCGACAGCAAAATCATATGTGGATGCTATTTTTGAGAGTAGCCTCTGGGTATTAAACAAGATTTTAACTAATGAGGTTGTTAAACACTTTAATACTTCGCAAACCAGGGACTCTGCACTCTCCAAGCAGGTGATTTTGTGGAGAAGGGACAACACATTTTTTAATTGAGCCAAGTTTTTTTGTTTGTTTATTTGCTTTTTTCCTTCTAAATCCAATTTGTGTCCTCTTTGGACCAACTCTGAGATATAACCCCAGATTATAAATAAACCCATGGCTGTCACTTGACTGGGCACTCACACAAATATTATTTATAAGAATACACATACACACACATGTCCGAATCAGTGCCCTTCCATACTATTGATTATGCTTTTTGAGTACACTGGATGAGAAAGTTGTTAATACTAAACAGTATGCAGTAAACAGTACACAATCTGCTAGTACACAGGACACAGTGCACAGGGCTCTGAATCAGTCTGTCTTTAGGCTGCCTGTCTCAAATTGTCCACAAGGTGGCGCTAATAAAAAATATAACAATGCAGAGACTGCAGCTGTAAATGGCAGGTGTAATAATAACAATATTTCTCTTTGGAGGAAAGTCAGATTATTTCCTTATATTTCAGTTATTCATTCTATATGACAAGCATTTTTGTATTGTTTTTGTTTTGTTAAATGTATTGTTAAATGTTGAGATTTTAAGCAGATTGTGACATGGATCATTAAGTTGAGAAACAAAGAATGGCAAAGAAAGTGGTTCAGTAATATAATAGAATAAAACCCATTGGAATATTAAACCAAAGGATCTGTCGCTAAATTAATCTGAATTACACAACATTACATCACTTTTATTTAGCAGATGCTCTCAGCCAGAGAAACAAACAGTATAAGAGAACACCAGAGTTATTTGAGTAATAGGACGAGGCCTGGCTCCCCTGACCCCCTCTAGATAACCTTTCTTTTTCTCTTTCTTTCTTTGGATTTCCCTTTGAATAATGTTATAGGTGTAGTGAGGTTTGGTCACTTTTATTAAGAATTAATTAAGTTCAACACTCAATTAGAATTCTATACGTCAATAGAGCCCAACTTAGTGAAATAACATAGACACGACAATGGGTTGGAAAAATGACATATGTTTTATTGGCTACTATGAATATGTGAATAATAGAAACAATAATTGATATAACATTCTATGACTTAATCTTAATCAGAGGAAATTATAATTATGCGACGGCTATAGAAGCTAACAGTCCTACCATTAACAAAGGTTAGTTTGTGTTATGGGTTAATGACATGCTAAACTATATTTTGTGGTTAGCTCGTTTTATCAGTCTCATACATATACAGTTTTAACGGTGTAAAACTATAAGGTCAGGGAAATTGTTTATTCCCGACCGAAACGCGCATAGCAAAACAAAATACAAACAACAGTAGGAACCAGCAGTAAAATGACCTCAGCAGGGTATTACAGGGTTTAGCCTATCAATTGATGTCAGTGCTAAATAAAATGCGTTTCAATACTTAACGGTAACAAAGGGAGGCCAGTCCCGATTCCGTAAGTGATGTCAGCTCGTCAGCTGGTCCAAGGTTCCGGCAGGTGCGTGCACTCCTGGAGACTTCACAGGTTTCCAGTCAGGTCGACATGGACATGCACAGATCTCCACTTGGGTCCGGCCGCAAAGGAGACAGTAGAGGAACAGTTAGAAGAAACGTGTCCTCAAAACAGCTGTTGAGAATAAACCAGCTTGGTTTATTCTGTGGACGGTGGCAGGCCAACTCTGTCTTGGTGATCAGGCGAGATGCGGGTTGGGAAACGCAGAAGTCCGTCAGGGTTTCAGCGGTGCATCTGGTCGGGGTAAGGCTGCGCCTTTCCCATCAGAGCAAAGTTGGTAAAGTTCCCTGGGTTTTTATGGTCAAAATCCCTTTGATCCCAATTGGTAGATGGCTTTAGGGCACTCATACAAACAACAAATTGGCTCATTCCCTTGGAACCAACAATGAAACATAGATGGACCAGCTATTCATATATATTTATATTTGCAATCACCTCAGGGTGTGTGTGTGTGCGTGTGTGTGTTAAATTTGGATCTCCCCTCTCCTTCTCAACGGGGGGGGGGGGGGGGGGTGTTCCTACCCAAACAGGCGCCTGATCAATCAAGCAGTCTGTGTTCATCTCAGAGTCACATGAAGAAATGTACAGACACTCCATTGTGCCTCAGTCTGATCAGGAGTGTTAATTGTGAATGACTCTGCACGAGGGCCCAGTCTCATGATCAGAAAGCCAGAGTCCCAAAATGTCCCTGTGTAACCATTACATAGGTATACTAAAATCATAGGGAAACAACAAAAACCCCTGAAACACCTGTATGAGGAGCATACAATTAAAAAAGGAAATAGGATTATGGCCCTTCCATCACATCACATCAAAGCCAAAAGAGCCCAAAACAGCTTAGTTCCAACAGCTGTTATACTGCTTAATGACACTGGACATCTCAAGACAGTAAAGGCAAATAAGGAACTGTAATTGCTTTTTATGCTCACTTTATCATCATAAATAATTTATTTTATATAATATAGTAATTTAAATCATAATCACAATGTATTCCACTACACACATATCTTCAGTTTAATGTGAAACATCTGATTTAATTGAATGTCTTTATTTAACATGTTTGTTTGTGTTTTGTGGGTCTGCGTCTGCCCCACTGTCTATGTATTTTTTATTGCTGGCAACTACAACTGAAGTTCCGTCACAAGAAAATAAAAGTTATTCTATTCTATTCTTTCGATGTGTAAAAATAGGTTATATGTTTAGTGGTACTTTCTTTAGTTATAATACAGATTGTTGTTTGTAAGGTTAACATTACACTTATTGATTATTAAATGGGCCTCTGTGCCTTCTTGATGATTTTTGTATTCTTGCATTTTTGTATTCCTGAGAGATACACTGATGTTCACCACTTCTGGACATTGCTCTGGATCAGTGTCAGTGTCTTAGTGTCTGCTAAGTGATTGTAATGCAATTTAATGTAATAAAGCACAAGTGCAAGTTAACTGTGATAACCAAAAACAGATACATCCATAGCAAGTCCTAAAAACAAAAAGAGAAAAAACATAACACTACAAAAATATTATAAACACAAAAGACATGAGTGTTAGGGTGGGGATGGGCGGTACAGAAAGTATTCACCCCCCTTGAACTTTTTACATCTTATTGCACTGAAATATTTGTTTCCCATTCACCAACACAATACATATATATTGAATAATATGTATTGAATTCAGATTTATGATGCAAAAAAGTCATAATTTCTCATTTACTAAAGTTATTATTTTTCATCTAGGAATATTTAGTTTAATGCTATGTGTAAGAAAATGATATCATGAAAAGTAAACTCGTGGTAAGGACTTTTACTTATAATTACATATTTATTTGCAGGGTAAAGAGGTTCTCGATTGTAAGAATAATTAGAAAATGCCAAATGGTTTGTGCAGAAAGAAAATGTAATTGAACTTGATGAGTGTGCAAAGCTGAATAATGATTGCTAATGCACCTTGTCTCATCTGTCGCCTGGACACATTGCAGATACCTGCTTTGCGTAACAAAGTTGGACAGCCGCTGAAAACCACTGGACTAAATCTTTCAATTTCCGGTTTCGTTTGACTCTCTGATGTTCAAGAGCTCCGCGCAGCCTGTGAAAGCCATGCCAATACTTCTGAACAGATTAGCAAATCCCTGCTTCCCACAAAGGAATGTACTTAATGTGTTCCACTTAATACATGAGGCAGCATTTTACTTTATTTGTATGTTCAGGAAAGAAGTAGCCTATATCAGTTTTCTTTGTAGTCAGGAATCCACGTCAGTCAAGTGCCGTGTCAATATCTTTAAACAGGAGCAAATTGAAGCAATCTGCACTGCGCTGACAAAACTACAAAGGTAGCTCCATGTAGTTGCACGCGCCTCGCCAGGTTTAAACGCGTAGGGGGGAAAAATCCACGTAAAAATTTGCAAGCACACGCACCGGCATGCTTCTTCCTAAATTTGTTAACGGACCGGTTAGTGTTTGCGTGTGATTTCATCGCTATGTGTCCGACTTCCATCTGGAGCCTCTCCCGCCCCCATCAAACACTTTTCTCCCAGTGCAGGCTTCTCGTTTATTCTAATTAAAGCCAAAGAAATTGAATGGAGATGGCTTGTTTATGCAGAAGCTTCTGCTGTTTAGCATTCCGAGAGTGAAGCCAATTGTCTGCAGCACTAGGCGTTGGTTTACCTAAAGCAACTCTCCCTGATTTGCATTTGAGCTGCTCTTGTTATTTCCATATCTCGGTTCTTCCGGGAAATATATCAATAATGTTTCACGGTGACTAACAAGGCTTGCTGATTGGGAAAGAGAGAAAACAGAATTTTTAAATCAACTGGGTATCCCGTTATTCATGAAGCTGTCAGGCCTTGTGGGGACAGCAATTTGTTTTGGAAAAAAAATGAATTTTATTCAGAAAAGCAACAGGTTTTGCAACCACGCTGGAGTCGGAAAGGGTTTTTATTGGATTCCTGAAGTTCAAAATGTATTTCATGTCAAGATTTACAGTTACAATTAAGTAAACAGCTGTCTGCATACAACTTTGTTAGTACAGCAATAAACTGTATATTTGTATTTCACAGGTCTATCTATCTTATTTGCATTACTGTAAACTGTGATCTTGCCCATTATCTGCTGTCACCAAAGCTTAACCAGAACCCTGACACCCAGACCATAAAGACAAACCGAAATACAAGAAGCTGTAGCCAGGATTCAATGAACAGGCACAAATAGTTTTAACAATTAAGTGTAAAATATTCATTTTGTTTTCTTATCAAGAAAATTAACACTTGTATCCAAAAAGGCCTGCATTCAAGTATGGCAAGCCGTATCATTTAGCCCTAATATATATCAACACGATTGCATCACGTTAACGTTTGGTCATATCGCATTACAGGTTGATTGCATGACATTGCAGGTTGGAAACACAGCCTCATAGATCATTATCGACATTGCATTGTCTCAAAGCAACTTTCTCTTCATAAAGCAACACTTATCCTCTTGATAACAACATTTCCCCTCCCTGATATCAAAAAGAATGTTGTCTGATCAACACAATTTTTTTGCGTTGTTAGATGCTTCTCAAGTTATTCACAAAACTGTGATATTAAAAACCAACCCTTCTATGGTTGAAAGTGATGGACATTGCAAAAATGAGGTCACAAGTAACGTAATGACCAAGCCATTTTATCATTTAATAGCTATCAACACTAACACATCACTGGGTACGTTTACATGCACACTAATACTCCGATCTGAACCCGGTTATGGCAATACTCTGGTTACTGAAGTGGTCATTTAACACCTTTATCCGATAATGTAAGGTCATAATCCGTGTTTTCGAAACCCGATTAACACCCCTGGTTTTTTGGCCAAACTTTCAATTTTTTGGAACATGTAAACACCTTTCTCCGGTTTCTTTCGGCTTTTCAAAACTACGCATGTCAGGCAGAAGAGGCGGTGTAACGTCAAAATGATTCCACCCGTCAACATTTGCTATGCCTGGGGTTCCTTCAGCATCTCACTTCCAGAATTTTATTATTAAATTTGCATTTCACCGGTGAAAATATATTGTTCAGTGTTACGTGCTTGTGTTTGTACTAGCTAGTTTGTGGCTAGCACATTAACCTCTTCCTACTGAGGGCAAAATAGGCCAATTTTTGCCTGTTTTCACTAGTGACAAACAAAGGTGGTTATCTCAAAAACTATAAATGGTACAAATATGGTTCATGGCTTTTATTAAAGCAGACACCTGCAGTATTACGACTAAGCAGTGAGAACTCATAGAAATCCAGTTTTTGATACTTAACTACAACAATTTATGTACAGAAAATATAAAAAAACTAAAAAACGGGTACCTACATTCAAGTTTAAGAATTTTTACCTGGGGAGCTACAAATGCTATGGCGGAAATGACTCCTCTATCTGATTCATCAATATGCTGCCTACCTCTGGTAACAATCTGGTGTCAATATCTCAAACCATTCAAATTTTACAGGGTTTTTTTCAGGTGAACCTTTTTCGTTATCCAAATGGTGCCAAATGGTGCCAAATGTGCCAAAAATGGCAATGTTCCAGAAAGGTCTCAATATGATTTTATTTTTTTTAGGTTTTTACAATAAAATTAGATAATTTGTCAATATTGGCAATAAAAGTTCATTTTTAGACGTTCTTGGTGCTCTTCATATTACACAACTAACTACCCAAGGTTACAAAAAGCTGTCAAAACCCATGTAGCAGCACAGTGAATCTTGTGTATTTCACCAGAGCCCCATTAGCCAGAAATTAGTCCAGGAATGTGCAAACAGGTTTTCAAATGAATAATGGGAATAGTATGAAACTTCCCTACACATTACTGCTTGCCAGTCCTGTCCTTTATTCTGTTGCCACCACCACTTAGTCGTAATGACAGGGACGTTGGGGTTGGGTTTTAGAAGGCAAAACTTTATACATGACAAACATATATCAACTATATACAAGTGCACTAAGGTGTACTACTAAAAGTGCAGTGGATAAAAAAATCAAAAGTCCACCAGTTTCCTAGATAAAAAATAAAAACACCCCTGCTGTAACAAATAAAAAGATCCTTGCCCTCTAATTGCTGAAGTTACCGTATTTACACAAAGAAAGTACAAAATGGCAGGGTCCAAAAAGCTAAAAAAAAATGAACTAAAAACAAAAAAAGGCAAAGGATCAAAACATGGGGGTGGAGGGTGAGGAGAGATTATTTAACCATTCATACAGAAGCCATTTAGACTACACATTCCCTCAGGAGAGCAATCTGCATCATTACAAACCCCACTAACGCTGTCCATGGAATTGTCCACCATGTTGATATACCCATTAGTCCCCCTTATACAACAACAATCAACAATAATAATAATAAACAAGTACTCCCTCATGTTATCATGTTCTCTCCCTCATACCATGCATAAATTGCCATTTTGTTTACCTGCACAGCCTTCTGTACTGCATACAGAACAATTTACTCATGTGGAACAATGACTTTACTAAACACTTCCAGAAGCCATTTCACACTCAAAAAAATCGATTTAGTAGCTCATCTCAGACACAAATAGATAGCTAGCTGCTTGTTACCTGTAATTTTGCTTGCTAGCTTGCCACTGTAAAGGTAATACTATCTATATTAATTTAGCTGAGAGGGACCGATTTTATGCATAAGTATATAAGGTTAGTTATAGCTTCACAGAAGAAACACAGGGATTCACGCATTGCAGCTAAATTGCACATTCATTTCCTTCGATGCTTACACCAAACTTACCGTTTCCACAAACATCTGTGTTGTTGGCAACGCCACGTAACACGTGCGAGTTTGTCAACACAGACAATACACCCTAAGTTTACTTCATAAATTATTTATCATACCGTTGGAATGTGCAACACTGGTATATCGAGAAAATCTGTAATACCACCAGCCCTAACGACGTTACCTGCCATGGCGAAATTCAATGCGTTTATAGCATAACACTGTTAGTATGATAAAACAACTTACATGTCAGCAACATCATCTCGGTCATCAGTGGATTCAGCGTCACTGAGACAGGATGAGTCTCCCTCGGCAAAAACATCTTCTGGCTTATCCAGTTCGTCTAGCACTTGGTGCACGGATAAACGCCTCAAAAATCTCGACATAACTACACAAAAACTGTCTCAAAAATACTCTAAAGTAAAAAAATGTAACTGCGGGCCTTACCTAATTAATTGTGCTTTGCTAAACGGAATGTACCGAGCTACGCTACAAGGTAAAAACACTGCGCCATCTTGGTTCGATAATTACGCGTGGGTTGGCACTTCCTTATACGCAGGGCAGGATTTCCTTTTTTACGACGGCTATTGTATTGAATGAGGGCTTGTTTCAAAGCTAAGAGTCTTGGCTATTGCCTGGAATATTTGACAGACGGTTTAAAAACCCAATGGAAAGCAAATAATACTCAGAGTGGAGGCGGGTGGAAGACGGTTTTCCCCACTTCAGATAGGCCTATTGTGCTATCAGTCAAAGAAATACACCCAATTGACGACGGTTTTGCATAAATCTCTGCAAGCAAGTTCAAAACTACTCTGGCTAACATATACTAAGCCATGGGATTGGTACTCCAGAAACTGGCTGAGTTTCACAACGCCAAAGTGAACACAGCCGAACGAGTCGTAATCAAGTGCAAAAAAGCACGGTTTAAAATTGGAAAAAAATAATGTACAGCCGTATGAAAGTTTTAAAGTATTTTTTCTTGAAGCCTAAAGGTATAATGATTTTTCAAACCAAAGTTTTGTGAAATACAATTAAACAGAACAGTTTACCAGCACATTGTTTATGGTGTGACATCAAGCTGCAATACATGTTTGAGAATTAGGTCCGAGTTTCCAACGTTATTTACAAAGTTTTATCCCGACGTTTTGGGCTTAAAAACCACTTTCCCAGAAGGAATGGATATATCTTAAGGATATTTAATCAAAATATTGAGGTGAGCAGTTATTATATATTATTAAATTAATGAAATGTATAATGTAATAATTTCCGTAACGCCGGCGTTACCGCTAGGGGGCGTTTGGCAGCAAGAGGTTAAATATCTGAAATTTTCGGGAAATTCGCCAGATTAGAGATCGGTAAAGCTAGCTAGTACAATAATATAAATCAACCCACGACTAGCAATTAGCTATAAATAAGTAACGTTAGCTATAATAATTACTAGCTATCTATAATAATAATAGCCTACTAACGTTAATTTTTGACGGGCGGATCATTTTTGTCTTTACAACGGGAAGCAGTTAGTAGCTACGTTTTCCACAGAGCTGATTATGGAGAGTTTTGTTGACGCCCAGTGGGCCATGAAACACCGGATACCCGTTCTCTCTCTACTACGGCCGCATCTTGTCATGGCTCTCGACAGCCGCCCACTGGGCACCGGTACCGTTAAGCAGACCACGACCCCCCCTTACTATGCGCACCTCCTATCAAGGCACACTGAGATCATTCCGTTTTTTTTTGTGGATTCGCCCACTTACCCTGTAGTTTTAGGCGACTCGTGGCTAGTGCAGCATAGCCCACATGTTAGTGGGGGGGGGGGGGGACAAAGCGGTTATTCTCCAGTGGGGCCCCCTGTGTTCTTCACATTGCCATCTAACTGTCGCCAGCAGAAGGAATTAGCATGAAAATAGTCCTGCTCATCCCCTGCTCCACCAAACTGGTTGTCCGTCTCCATAACCTTCCCTGGCTTCTCCCGCTCCCACTGCTCCCTCGCAGCATCATACTCGGACTGTCTGTCATTAATGTTCTCCCTATTCTTCAGGAGTTTGGTCGAAGCATAACTTATTAGGGCTACCGCGCTCTGTTGTCTGTCTGCTCATCCAGTTCCGGCTTGGAACATTAACCACCTTTTGCCTTTCTCCCCTGCTCAGGACTACCCTGATCATATAATAAAATATTGAGTTTTGGCATTCCTGTGTTCGAGTCGTGCATTTGGGTCCAGTCCACTTCTGGGGTCGTAACACGGTACCCGTTACCGCTTATGAACTCAACCTTCGAGCGCCTTCAGGGGGCAGCTGTGTTTTCCAAGCTAGATCTCCGCAACGCCTATAAGCTGGTGTGCGTGCGTGAGGGCGATGAATGGAAGACAGCTTTTAACACTCATAGTGGCCACTATGAGTACCAGATGATGCCTTTCGGGCTCACTAGCGCCCCCTCTGTCTTCCAGACGTTAATTAATGATGTGCTTTGGGAAATGCTGGAGAGGTTTGTTTTCGTCTATTTAGATGATATTTAAATTTTTTCTCCTGACCTACCTTTTCATATTGGTCATGTCAGGCAGGTGTTGGAAGCTCTCGTAAAGGCCAGGCTCTTTGTTAAGGCAGAAAAATGCTTGTTTCCTTCTAACACAGTGTCATTTTTGGGGTTCATTATTTCAGAAGGAAAGGTTCAGATGGATCCCGATAAAGTCTCAGCGGTACTGAACTGGCCCACTCCTCAGTCAACAAAACAAGTTTGGTGTTTAAGTAAAAAGGGGGTGATCCCAAATGCGCTACAAGCCGGCTATATCTTGGGTTTCGCCAATTTTTACCGCCGATTTATTCGTAACTTTAGCACGCTAGCCACGTCCATTAAAGGGCAGAGGCATCTTTAGCGGAGCTCAAGAGAAGGTTCAGCTCTGAACCCATTCTTATCACTCCCAACCCCTCCCTCCCCTTTGTCGTAGAGGTAGACACTTCCGAATTAGGAGTGGGGGCTATTTTGTCGCAGCACTCTCCTCTCGATCATAAGATGCACCCATGCGTTTACTTCTCTCAGGCATTGACATCTGCCGAGAGGAATTATGATGTGGGGGATCGGGAGCTACTGGTTGTTAAACTGGTGTTTGAGGAGTGGCCGCATTAGCTAGAGGGGAGCTCCTGTCTTGTGGGACATAGAGGTGGCAGTTCAAGAGGCGTTGCGTCTGGATCCTGGACCAGGCGGAGGTCCTCCTAATCGCCTTTTTGTTCCTCTCGGTTTAAGGTCTTGGGTTCTTCAGTGGGGCCACTCTTCCCAGCTTGTGGCCCACCCGGGTGTTCACAGCACCAGGGGAGTTCCTCTCTAAACGTTTTTCGTGGCCAAAAATGGAGAGGGAGGTGCGTGAACTCCTACCCTCGGTCTTTTATGTCACCTATCCATCCCCAGTCGACCTTGGAGCCATATTGCGCTTGATTTTATAACTGGCCCACCGGCGTCTTAAGACAACACAGCCATTCTAGTAGCAGTCGATAGGTTTTCTAAGGCGGCAGATTTTGTCGCCCTGCTGAGACTGCCATCAGCACCGGCGAAGGCCCAGCTGATAGTGGACCATGTGTTTTTGTGTGCATGGGCTTCCTAGGGATGTGGTATCAGATCGCAGCCCACAATTCATTGCTAGGTTCTGACATTCCTTTTGCGCCCAGCCTCTCGTCGGGCTTTCACCCAGAGACGAACGGACAGACGGAGCGTACTAACCAAACTTTGGAGAACACGCTTCGGTGCCTAGCCGCCGCCAACCCCACGTCGTGGAGCCGTCACCTCGCATCGGCAGAATATTCCCATAACACCTTGTGCAACGCGTCTACGGGTCTTTCTCCGTTTGAGGCGCAGATGGGTTATTTACCTCCACTGTTTCCTGAACTGGAGAGTAATGTGGAGGTACCCTCCGCAAGTTTGTTTATTCGGAGGTGCCATGCAGTTTGGAAATGGGTTTGATCATCACTTTTGCGAGCCACCGCCAGGCAGAAGGCTTTGGCGGATAGGCGTCGCCGTTCGGCCTCGCCTTACCAGGTGGGTCAGCGAGTTTGGCTCTCTATGCGAGACCTTCCTTTGCGGGTAGAGTCCCGCAAACTCACGCCATGCTACGTGGGTCCCTTTAAGATCATTCGCAAGATCAACCCGGTCATGGTGCGCTTAAAACTCCCACGTTCCATGCGCATCCACTGAAGCCTGTGCTTGTCAGCACCTTTGCTCCTGCAGACGAGCTATGCCCCCCCCCCCCCCCCCCCCCCCCCCCGATTCGTGGAGGGAGGTCCGGTATACACTGTCCGCCGCATTTTGGCAGAGGCGTGTGGTTGATTGGGAGGGTTATGGCCCGGAGGGACGTTGCTGGGTCCCATCGAGGAACATCCTGGACCCTGAGCTTATTAGGACGTTCCGCAGAGATAAGGCTGAGGGATCGTCTGTGGTCGTCCCTTAGAGGGGGGATCCTGTCATGGGCTGCGCCCGGCTTTCCTTATTTCTGCGGTCGTTCCTTCTTCCATCTACTACAGGATAATCTATCTGTCCCGGGTTTTCGCCCGGTCGCTGTGATTGTTCAGCGCACCTGGTTCAGGTTTCCTGCGGTGTATATAAGCCCAGTGCTTCCGTCTTTCTGTGCTTTGTTGTCATTTTCACTAGTGCGTTATGTTTGCACACAAAGCCGGTAAGGTTTAGGATTCGAAAACTATTTTTACCTTTTGCTTGCGAAAGCTAAACAGCAAGTTCCGGTTTAGAAATTGGTTTAGATCTTAGGATCTTTTATTATTTCCTTTTGTTTCTTGCCTAGCGTTTCTTGCTCGCTCAGTTTCAGTTCTCTTTGTTACCTCTTTTTCTCGGTTTGTTGCCATATTCGAACCCAGAGGTAATTGGTTCTATTTTCTTATTTTTCTTTCCTTTCTGTTACCTCTATTGTTTCTCTGTTCTGTTCTGTTTACTTGTGTCCTCGAGTCTCGCCCTCTTTTGGGGTTTGTTTTTGGGTTGGCTTACGCCGGGAGGTTTTTTCCCCCCACTATTTTAGTTTTACTTTCTCCCTCCATTCGCGGCCCCTTATTATTGGTCCTCACTTAAGTGAGTGGCTTGTTCTGATCCCCGCTCTCGTTGCATCTGATTCTCCGCTATCATAACCACCACACTTTCTTATTTTAGTTTATTACTTTTGCCTGGAGGTGTGAGAGGTGAAGATTTGTGTTGAGTTTTTTGCTTTCATTTTGAAAGAACTCACTCTCTCAATAAAGGCCGGTGAAAGCTGGAACTGCTGCATCTCCCTGTGTCCTGCTACTCTGTCCCTCCCAGGGGCTTATTGTCGTGGCATGTGACAATCACATTAACGTTTAGACATATCACGTGTAGGGACAACAGGATCTACAATTCCATACAGTCCACAGGAGGCTACTCCTCCACGTTGGAAGTGACGTAGGACGTTGTACCAGTTGTGATTTCCGTCCGCACTGTAATGTGATACTGCGTGACTGGCAATAAAGTTTATAAATGGGGCAACACGGCCGCTCCTCCGACCAGTTCTTCCGGTTCAGTTGTCCGCTCAACTTGGCAGGGCCTTCACTGTCTCGTCTCACGGCCCCGTGCGGCCTGCAAGAGCCCTTGCTCCACAAGGAAGCACGGCCGTTCATGACGCCGATCCAACTGAGCGAGGCGGGCTCATCTACCCCCGGCTATTGGCCATGGATGACCGGAGACGAGACGCAAGGAGGCAACGCGAGCACCCGGTGGTCAAGAAGAACCACCAAGCGGACTAACCATTGATCCTGCAGCACAGCACCGCCGGTGAGTCCCCAAAGAGGCAAGTGGTCTGCAGCAGGATCAGCTGCTTATTTCAGGGGAAATAACTGCAACCCCAGGATAGGGCCGACCGGTTCCCCTTCCCATCGTAACCCTGGCGACGAAAGAAACTAGTTCCAGGGACTCAAGTAATGCGACCAGTTCCATTACCTACCCCTACGAACTGCAACCACAGGATTGGGCGACCGGCTTTCCCCTTTTCATTATGAGTGTGCAATCCGACGGAGGAACCTATTTAAAACACTTTAATTCAAGTAAGGCTGTAACATGAGCATAGCTTATTAGTTAGCAACCGCAACATGTTTGTGACTGAATGTATGTAACTGTACTATTGAATGGTTAATGTGTGTTATGTAAAGGTTTTGTGTTACCATTTTACTTTGGATGACTGTAAGCCATCCACCGAGGTGCTTTAGGTTTAATGCATCACGCACAGAACGTATCTTGCATGTGATCTGTCTTTAAACACTAACTAGTCGTAATCTTCACACTGCACGCTGATCTTAACGCACACGCATCGATAAGCTTACGGCTATCCTTTGTGTTGGTATGGTTCATGCGTCACCATTAGCTAGCTCCAGCGAAAGCTAGTTTCAAACCTCCCTCACCATCAAGGCTTGAGAAGGACACGGAGGAGAAACTACAAGCTATGGCCAAGCTGAATAAGGCCACTATGGACAATCTGGAGGACGAGAGACGAGTTGGACAGGAGAGGTCAGAAAGCTTGGAGACCATGACCCGGCTTTTTAATAACAAGGAAGAGGAGCTGGCCGCCATGGCATCAAGGCTTGAGGTGAGCGAGAGGAAGCTGGCGGACATGTCGCAGATCTGCCAGTCCATGGAGGAGAAACTTGAGGCCATGATGAACAACCGGGTGGCCGAGAGACAACTTGGACAAGAGAGGTTAGGAAGTCTGGAGACCTTGAGCCAGCTCCTTTGGAACAATGCGACGGAGATGGAGGACATGTCAAAGCTGTGCCAGGCCAAAGAGGGACAACTGGTAGAGATCTTGCTGGTGTACGAGGTCACAGCCGAAAACCTGGCGAAAGAGATAGAGCAGGGAGAAGAGAAGATGGATGCAAGTGAGGAGAAGCTGGAGGCCATGACTCAGCTCTATGGCTTGGTATGGTGATTAGCAGCATAGTCATTCACAGGGTAATGTTGGGTGTGGCACGGTAATTCTGGGCAGCATAGCCTTGGGAGTCTGGCATGCTGATTGGCTGGCAGGGTGTCGCCCCCCTCGTGAACTGGAGTACTGTACCTGCAGTTGGAGGCAAGCATTTTATAAGATACACCGTTCTGGTGCACCACCTAATGAGGAGGACCTTACAGCAATGGGATGGGCCTTAAATTTCTTCTAATAATAATAATAATAAAAACATAAAATAAAATAAAAAACAATAAATAATAATAATAAAATCATAAAATAAAAAAACATAAAATTAAAAAATAAAAACATAAAATAAAAATATAATAAAAACATAAAATAACCTTCCAAGTGCTCAAAGATGCTTTACAACAAAAACAGACAAAATATAAGATACAAAATCAAAACAGAGTAAATATGAAAAAAAAATCAAAACGGGAAAGAAAAAAACAATACAAAGAAAACAATACTGTATAGCAATAAGATCAAGCAAGTGGGAGAAAATAAAAAAGAAGGATAACATCAGGACACCAGTGATAAAAGTGTATATATGTAAATATTTCAATAAATACATTTCCAAAATTATAGATGACTTGTGATTAATGGGGTCATGACTTTGTTTGCATATTTGAGATTTGTTTAATGCTGCCAACATTCGAACCCCTCTGTATGCACGTCTGCAGACCCTCAAAAAATTAATGCGCGCACGAACGCACACCAACGGGCTTCTGAATACATCACATAGGGACATTGTAAAGAGAGGAAGTCCCCCAACCTCCATTTCCATCACTAATAGATTACAGACACCTGCTGCAGCAGGTAGACCTACACTTTCAAACACACTGTCAAAACATAACCCAACACTGCACTGCACGGCATTCTGGGAGTGCATATTGAGCTGAACACATGAAACTGATCAAACAGCGACTGCTGGGGAGGGACTGGGGTCAGCTACTCCAGCACTGGGGCCTCACTAAACAGCTCTGCTGGGATTTCCACACACCAGAGCCGAGAGTGGGTGTAGTGTGATTAAGTCTTCCCATTTGCATATGGGATTCAAACATATCCTTTTCATGCTTTTGCGGCAGAAGAGTGACATAATTCAGATGCAATGGCATTGCATCCGTTTACTTTTATCATTTCCGCGTGGTCACGCAAAAACCCGGCCAAAACTCTGAACTCAAAATGCAAAATGTCAAAGCTGCCCATCGAGGCGGGGCCTCGAAGAAAGGGGCGTTACAAGGGACCATTCAAACCACTGAACTTCAACTTCAACTTCAATGGTTGTCTGTGATTTTGGCCGTCAGGCAGTTACAACAGCCTACCAGGCTAGATAGCGACATTTCCTAGTTCTCTGTGTTTGGGGATTATAGGCTAAATGCTAAAAACTAGAAAGGAAACAAAACAAGGTAGCCTAAATGTTACGATGAGCCTAGCCAGCCCATCGTTAACTAACTTAACCTTAACAGCAGGGAGGACTTGTGAGCTTTCAATAAAATAAGTGCTTACGTCTGTAATTTTGTCTGAGTGGTAGACCTATTTATATGAAAATGATTCTACAGCCTATGTTCTTAAAAGACTGAGCATAATGTCACTGTGCCAATACTGACATGGATTATTATTTTATATATATATATATATATTATTTTATTTATTTTTTTACAGCTGTGTGGATAGCCTACTGTCGGAACCATGGAGGGGTTACCTCACGGGCCGATTGGGCCCCAGCCCAGGGGCCCCGAGCTTCATAACGGGCTCCGGTGGCTCGAAGAATTACATCAGGAGTAACTGTTTTAACCAGTCAACCCCTTCTATACACTATTAAATTAAGTAGCTATGACTTTATATGACACATAATTTCACAATAAGCTTCTCAAAGATGGTGACAATTATTTTATTTTTTTTTACAAAAACATGCCAAAAATGTTTCCGTTATTTTAAGTAACATTTTATGTATGCATTAGCACTAATGTAAAATTAAATGTTTTACACAAATACAATCCGAACTAAACAACAGATTAAACATAACCCATAATCTATTTTGGGAATAAATTACGACATGGATGAAATAGATTTGCTCTTTGGAATCAATCATGATTTACGTTGTTCACGTTCACATATGCGTCGATTGTAGCTCAAACCATATCCATTAAATATTCCAGTCAGGAGTTAGACCCTACCATAGCACTGAAATGGCACTTGTTAAAGTTATTAACGATTTACTATTATCAGCCGACCAAAACTCTGTGTCTGTTCTTGTACTCTTTTGCCTAAGTGCAGCTTTTGATACAATAGATTATGAGATTCTACTGAACAGACTCCAGGGCTGTGTTGGACTAAATGGTCAAGCACTTGCATGGTTCAGATCATACTTATACAATAGGAAGCAGTTTCTTAAATTTAATGAAGAAGTATCAAATGATTCAGTAATGAAATATGGTATTCCACAAGGATCAGTGCTAGGTCCAGTACTCTTTTCATTATGCTACCCCTTGGTGATATTATTCGGGCACGTGGGGTATATTTTCACTGCTATGCGGACGATACGCAGATATACATTTCCACGAAACCCGGCAAGGCACTACCACTTTCTCGATTAGAGGCTTGTATTGCAGATATTAAAGCTTGGATGCTTTCCAATTTCCTGCTCCTAAACTCAGAGAAGACCGAAATGCTGGTTTTAGGTCCAAAAAACCTAAGGGAGAAATTGGGTACATCTACTTTAAATTTCGATGGTTCTTTAGTTGTTCCAAACTCAGCTGTGAAAGACCTAGGTGTTACTATAGACCCAGATCTAACCTTCAGCACGCACATAAAAAACATATCTAGAGTAGCTTTCTTTCAGTTAAGGAACATAACTAAAATAAGGCACTTCCTATCAGAAGGGGATGCAGAGAAATTGATCCATGCTTTTGTTACTTCTAGGCTAGATTACTGTAGTGCCCTGCTATCTGGCTGCCCTAAGTCCTTGCTAAATAATCTCCAGCTTGTGCAGAATGCAGCCGCTCGCATTTTAACTAGAACTAAGAAATATGAGCATATTACCCCAGTACTAGCATCACTTCATTGGCTACCAATTAAGTTTAGGATAGACTTTAAGGTTTTGCTTCTGATCTTTAAAGCTGCAAATGGACTTGCGCCAGTGTATATATGTAATCTGCTTTTACCATAAAAGCCGAAAAGATCACTTCGCTCCCAAGACGCAGGCTACTTAGTAGTCCCTAGAATATCTAAAAACCTGATGGGTGGTAGAGCTTTCTCCTACAGAGCGCCACTACTGTGGAACACCCTGCCAAAATTTATAAGGGAATCAGACACAGTCTCAATATTTAAGTCTCGATTAAAAACGCACCGTTTTCTCTCTTTTTTTTCTACATTCTACCAGCGGGGCTTACTGTCCGTTGCGCTTGCCCCTCCCTCTTACCACCACTGCCAGCTGTTCCCCACCATCATTGCCGCCACATCTGACTGTCAACTAGCTGCTGCAAAATCTATTATCATGTTCATTGGCTGTTTTGACCATGCTGGTCTTTAAGCCCCTAGACCCTGAGCCAACCAGAGGAGGATTGGTTCCCCCCTTGAGTCTGGTTCCTCCCAAGGTTCCTTCTTGTTACACCAGGGAGTTTTTCCTTGCCACTGTTGCCTTTGGCTTGCTCTTGTGGGGGGTTTTAGGCTGGTTTTTCTGTGAAGTGCATTGTGATAACTAGTTGTGGAATGCGCTATATAAATAAATATTGATTTGATTTGTACAGCAAGAGACAAAATGGAGGGAAAGCGCGCGCGAGTGGGTGTAAGAAAAGAAAAATAAATCAGGAGAAAAATGACCGACAGGCATTATTATTACATAAATGCTAAAAATGGGTAGCTTTTTCAATAAAGAAAGAAACACAAACTGAAACCTCAGGTGATGAACAAGAAAGGCTCCCACCAAGCTGTGAAGCTAGTACGTCTGCAGATGAACTAACAGTAACATACCGTAGGCCTACTCTTGCCCTGGAAACTGCTCTACCCAGTTTTCTATAGACGTTTTGTAGTTGGTCTGAAAGTTAATTCGTTTTTCAACATTAGTAGGTTGCTATTAGCTAGCTGATTATCTAATTTAGCTGGAGTTAGCACAAAGCTAATTTTGTAAACAATTTGAATTTGTAACAGGCAGCAATACAATTAAAGACTGGCAGAGAGGTGGTTCGTCTCATTATAGCATTATCTCATTATAGCGATAGTTTTTGTTTTTATTTATTTTTGGTTAAGATGGTAAGGATGGAGAAACATTAGCTTGGTAACAAGAGTATTAGGCTTAATTTTTGTCAGTTAACCACCATCTTGGAATACTGAGGCACCAATGAGCTCCAATGTTAATCAATGGAGGTTAAACCCCTTGGCACTGAGGCTTAATTTTACCCGTTTTTGTCTGTTTTGTTCCGTTCTGTAGAAAGCTTTATAACTCCAGATGTCAACGGTACACGGATACCATAATATCTTAAATGACCAATTATTATCATTCCTTAAATGAATGTATCTTCATAATTCATATGTAAATTATGAGCAATGAAATACACAATCCCCAGTGAAAAACGAAGTTCCACCACTCCAGTTTACAGTGAACCCCTGAGAGTCACATATGTGAATAAGGTAAAACTTTTTTTTTACATTTTCTGGTTTACAAACCTCATGTCTGCATGTTTACAAATATGAAACGGATATGTATTACTGCACAAGTCCCAATTTGAAACAGTGTACCTTGGTGTCCAAAAATCTACCCTTTATGTGGCTAGTTAGCTAAACTACTATGAATGCAACACCGTAAAACACACACACACACACACACACACACACACACACACACACACACACACACACACACACACACACACACACACACACACTTTGTAGCCAACTAACGGCAACACTTAGCTATGGAATCCATGCTTTCTGCTTCAGATGAAGAGTTGTGGATGCAAGTCTCCTCATCTGAATCCAGAGAACGACTCAGAATTCAGCAGCCTTAAATCCGGAAAAAAAGTATTTTTTGTCGCTTTGACATTGTACAAACAAAACGATTTCTCACCGGTGGTCAGTAGGCCTACGCTATGCGTATAACGCGCTCTTGTGCGCAAAACCACGGAGACGCAGACACTTGCAAGTAGATGTTCTGAAACACGCTCGTGAAACGCAGACCCTGGACAATCGCTCCCAACTGTCCAAAGAATTACCTATATTATACTTCTTTGAAAAGCTTAGAATGCGTTATTTTTGGATATTAAGGTTGTCAATCAATTACAATTAGTTTCAATATGTTACTGCTCCCAATTTGAATTGCGTATTGTCATGCAGGCGTATTTTTGAGATTCCTCCCGTGTTGAAACTTGCACTGTACACCACAAAATAGACATAAAAGATAGATAATAACTACATAATCTGAGAAATGACATGTCTGGCTTTAATAATTCAGGTAAGGTTATGACTTTATTCCATACTTTATAAGCGATTTCCATACCAGAAGGAAATGTTGTAATGACGACAGAAATTCACTCTAATAAATGAGCAGGCAAAAAAAAGTTTTTTATTGTTGCTGTGATAGTAGCCTATACGATTTTTGATGGTGAAAGAAAAACCGTAAGCAACGCCTAAATATATGTAAATGTCCATTATCTTCAACCAGATTCGCTCTCATGTAGATCACACTGTAGAGTGGTCGATATATTTGTACGAAATACGGAAGAATGGTGGCTTGTAGGAACTTCGTATGTTGCCCGATAATAGCCCAACTCACGCAGATGAATACGACATTCAGTTTTCCATGAGAGCGCGTTTTCTGACGTGATGCAGGATGTTTGTGATGTAGACCCCAGGTTCTACGCAACTTGGCTGTCTTCACAAAGGGGTTAAGCTTAATTTAAAACGTATAAATAAAGTAAACTAGCAAAAGGAACGTAATATGGTTATTGCACACATTGTATGTCTACCTTAAAACCTGTCGGAGTTAGGTCCCAAAATCCGTACAATTCATTTAAAATTTAGTGGAATTCTAAAGAATTCTCCGCCATCGGCATACGAACTAATTATAGGGTTTCCCCCATCGCTGTGGTCGCTAATGGGTTTGGTAGGTTAATAATGGCGTTATTAAAAAGTTATTATTATATTTTTTATATCATGTATGATATTTATTTGAACCCTGTCAGTGACCAGGATATCTATCTTCTTCCTGGAGACTTGCTATTAGCTGCAAGCTATGTCCAATTTGCAACTGCATGCAGCTTTGCGTGAAAAGTAACATCACTGAACATTCACTATTTACGTCACAATGGACTGGCATACTGACCGTTCTTTTTTATAAATACAGTTCTTCCACAATCGACTTAGATCGTGCTTAACTCAACTACGAGGAGCTTCGTTTTTTACAAACCAGTAGATTTCATAACTTATCTAGCATATTAATTTCTGCTTATTCTGAAACGTGTAAGTACCTAACAAATGGAGCCTATATTTCGGGATATTTTCATGCAGTAACGGATTTCATCAGATAAATAACCTTAGTCCAGTATGTTAGCCTACTTGCATGCAGCTTCATTTTGGCTTATATTTTTGGGGATTTTGCACTACTGGCGATCATTCCATGTAGTAGCTTCGTCCGACAGACTACGTCACAATGGACTATTACTATGGACTATATACTATTACTTAGTATCAGATATGTCATAATGTTAGCTACTGCATGCAGCTTTTTACTGCACTATTCTACGTCACAATGAACTGGAATATACTGACCGTTCTTTTTATATAAATACCGGTCTTCAACACCTGTTAGATCGTCTTGAACTACGTGGAGCTTCGTTTTTACAAACCAGTAGATTTCATAACCATTATTTAACGATCATAGCACATTTGTTTCTGCCTATTCTGAAACTAAATAAGAATATTTTTGGGGCATGGGCAAAGTGCATTGAGTGTTGTTTCCCGGATTTCATCAGATTACTTTTTCTTTTACAGTTTCCAGTCCCGTTACCAGACAGCAAATCTGCAAATATGGAAGCGGGACTCGCGATGATCGCGGTTACAAGCATTACAGCGCTTGTGGTAAAGCTTTTTTCATATGACATTCGCCACATCCATTGCACAATCCATTACAGACAAGCCTTCTCACACTTTACCAAAAATCCTCTTAATTTAGCCTAATGAACGTTGCCCTGTGTGCAATTATTTTCTATACTGATTGTGTGCACATGGTATAATTGCCCTTGTCATTTTCCTCCATGCAGGCGAAAACCAGGAATCACCAAGGTAAGTTTATTTTATTTTAGAAGACTGAAATTTTTCATAGCCACAACTACTACAACCACTACTGCCAGGTATCGGCAGAGGTACTAGTTTTTTGTTTTTACATGGCTTGTATACGTATGTATTTCCATTTTTTAAGCGACTGAGAGGAGGACAATGAGACGATTCAGAAACTTAAGCAGGAGCTTGACGAATCTGCTTCAGCAGCGAGAATCCGTTATGAGGAGCTGAAGGTTTGGATTAACATCAATGATGCTAACACCTGTGGTGTAGGCATTTTTGACTTGTATGGAACTTCTTGTGTTTTTATACATATAATTATCTAAATATTCAAATTTCCTATATTGAAAAGGAATCATCCAACCAGCAGCTTGAGGTGGCGGCACAAACTGCTCAGGAGGACAGGGATTCGGAAAGCAGGCGATACTGCAGCATCGTCCAGGCCTTGGAGGAAGAACTGGCGGCCTTGACTGATATGTGCAAGAGCAAGGACAGGAGACTGGTCGACATGGCTGAGGAGAGTGAAAGAAGAGAAGAAGAGCTGATAGCCATGTCTGAAAGGTGCGATAGAAAGGAAAAGCACCTTGCAGCCGCGGCTGACCAGTTTGAGTACTTCGAGAGGAAGCTAGCGGCCATGACGGAGCTCTGCCAGTCCAACAAGGACCAACTGCTAGATATGGAAGAGATGTACGAGGTCACCATGAAATATCTGGTGGACGAGACTATATCCGGAGAGGACAGGTTAGAAAGCTTGGAGACCATGACCCAGCTTGTTAATAACAAGGAGGAGGAGCTGGCTGCCATGGCATCAACGCTTGAGGTGAGCGAGAAGGACACGGAGGAGAAACTACAAGCTATGGCCAAGCTGAATAAGGCCACTATGGACAATCTGGTGGACGAGAGACGAGTTGCACAGGAGAGGATAGAAAGCTGGAAACCATGACCCTGCTTTTTAATAACAAGGAAGAGGAGCTAGCCGCCATGGAATCAAGGCTTGAGGTGAGCGAGAAGAAGCGGGCGGAAATGTCAAAACTCTGCCAGTCCACGGAGGAGAAACTTGAGGCCATGATGAACAACCTGGCAGCCGAGAGACAACTTGGACAAGAGAGGTTAGGAAGTCTGGAGACCTTGAGCCAGCTCCTTTGGAACAATGCGACGGAGCTGGAGGACATGTCAAAGCTGTGCCACGCCAAAGACAGACAACTGGCTGAGATATTCTTGGTGTACGAGGTCACAGCCGAAAACCTGGCGAAAGAGATAGAGCAGGGAGAAGAGAAGATGGATGCGAGTGAGGAGAAGCTGGAGGCCATGATGCAGCTCTGCCAGTCCCAGGACAAAAGGCTGGAGGATGCAGCAGAGCTCTGCAGGATGCTGGAAACTGTACTGCAGCAGTAAGTATGGTGGCCGTTGGGTCTTGTATACTTGTAGAAATTATATTGATGATTATATCGTGCTTAAGAAGAAGCTGTGCATGGGAAGGCCGATTTGCAGGCAGAAGCTAGCACGTAATGGCTGAAGCTGTGCAGGGTAAGGTTGAAGCTGTGGAGGCAAAGGCTGAAGCCGTGTGGTTCTCGCCGCTTTGCAGGAAGATCAGACAGGAAGAGTCCCAGCAGCTGGCTATGGAGCAGCTTGAGGAGGGATTTGAGAGGCGAATGTCCGAGTCACAGAGGGCCCTGGAGGAGGAGAGGGCAGAGGCGGCCAGCCTGCGGAAGAAGTGAGTACCGCAGTACTTGTTCTTATTGACAATCGCCCTGAGGGATAGGTAATAATGTACAAGAGTTGATTAGACAATGAACAAAATGCTCTTGCCATTGGCTCATTGGCTATCATGGTGGGTGTGGACATGTGGATTACTGCTAACATTTTGTTTGTGTTAAATAGCTGCTATTCCAACTGGCAAAATCTGCCCTAAATGGCTGATATTCCGATGTACAGTGATGGTTGAAAACTGTAATCATCTTGCTTTCAGGCTCGCTTATGTCGTTGGTGAACTGGCTGACCTCCAGAAACCTCCATCCCCCACTCCTACCCCTGGCTGCCCCATCGTGCAGGAGACCCTCCCTGTGGAAGGTGAGCTTCGGCACCTTTCTGGTTATCTACAACTGGTATCACATGTGGATGGCTATAAGACACACAGTAATAGCCAGCAAGCTATGTAGCTTGCTAAAATCAATGAATAGTGATATGAAGCATACTACTGACTAGCTATTGAGTATCTAGCGGTATTAAATTTACAGAACACAGCTAGTTGGCAAGGTGCCGCAAGGTGTGTTAGTCTGTGTTAAAACAGATTTAAATTATTGTAAAAATATATTTTAGCCTTTTCTTGATTATTGGCTTTCTCGTTCGTCCCTTCTAGATGAGAACGTTGTACCACCTACTGAAGCTTTGGACAGAGATGGACATGTAAGTACACCAAGTAGACTAGACTAGTGGCAGGATAGTAAAATGTGATGATTGGCACAAGCAGTTTTTTCCTGAGTGTATACGCACCCGATGCCTGCAAAATGTGTTTTAGCCTTAGATGCACGTGAACAGAGACTAGTAATGAGTTTTCTGATGTAGGGAGAGGAAAGTCAGGAGTCCCAGAAACAGGCCGACCCTCAAGAGCAGTGAGTATCAAATAGGACACTTGTGTCTGTGGGAATCTACTCGCAATTAATGTGACATGTAACATGCAGTCAAGAAGACAAAAGCTGTACAGACAAGATGATCTTGAAATGAAATTAAAAAAAATACTGAAATGTGGCAAAAAGTTGCATGAGAATGATGTGTTCTCTGTTGCAGGATGCTGGCTCAGCAGGAGAGTGGAGTTTGCAGGAGGAAAGAGAAACCCCGATGGGTAAAGATGGTATTTGGCAATTACCGACCCAACCGCTGGTTCACGGAGGAACAGGTGATCCACAAACCACGACCTTCCAGCCAGACACAGGTGAATAAGCTCTACCAGTGCTAATACTGAGCTGTACCTAATATAGTGCTACTACAGATCGCAAGCTAATATAGGGTTAGTAAATTGCACTGTTACAGTAGGCAAACAAGATAGGATTTAGTCATTTTTGATTCTGAACTCCATAGAAAGTTATGTGTTACTGTCCTGTTTCATGCACACACTGCCGTCTACATCTAAAGGCTCTATTTTTGCAGTCCCATACTTGCATATGTAAAGACGTATGTGTGAGTGACCGCTCCGTCTCTCCCCAGATGTCCTCAGACCAGCGTAGGCGTGGCAGTGATGCCTGGAGGCCCGGAGCCGAAGGAATGGGCAGAAGAGACCAAGGAGGGGCGGGGCACCAGAGACCACGCCCTCGTGAGATAGAGTGGGCGCAGCACTGGAGGGCGGAGTACAATCCGTACCGCACTGTTAAGGGGACCGTCTGACCTGTGATCTTCAGCACATCACTTTTGTCACCTAACTAATTGGGCCGTTAGCCAAATCTTTGATTGGATTGGCACATCCCATCACTGTAACATCCTCCGTCAGTTCTGGGGGGGAGGGGTGGGTTGTATGAGAACGTATTTTATATGCAGACCTGGGGGGTCTTCCACAAAGCGGGATTACTAAATTATTAGCATCTTTCCTACACCAGGGCCCTGTTTCACAAAGCAGGATTACAGAGTTAGCTGGATAACTGCACTGAGTACAACCCAGAACAGCTCTTTTTTACATCAGTCCATGTTCCAGATTTGGGAGGGTTCTGTATTTTATTCAGTGCAGTTATCCAGCTAACTCAGTAATCATGCTTTGTGAAACAGGGCCCTGGTGTAGGAAATATGCTAACAATAGGTATATTTACATACCAGCAATACTCCCAATCTTCACCCGATTATGGCAATACTCTATAGAAATGGTCATGGCATGGTAAACTCCATTATTTAAGGACATATTCTGTGTATTTGAAACCCGATTAACACACCTGGGGAGTATTTCACAAAGCAGGATTACTGGGTTAGCTGGATAACTGCATTGAGTAAAACCCGGAACAGCTCTTTTTACTTCAGTCCATGTTCCAGATTTGGGAGGGTTCCGGGTTTTATTCAACGCAGTTATCCAGCTAACTCCGTAATCCTGCTTTGTGAAATACCCCCCTGGTGTGTTAATCGGGTTTAGAATACACAGCATAATGGCGTTTACATGACCATTTCAATAGAGTGGTATGGCTTGGTATGGTGATTAGCAGCATAGTCATTCACAGGGTAATGTTGGGTGTGGCACGGTAATTCTGGCAGCATAGCCTTGGGAGTCTGGCATGCTGATTGGCTGGCAGGGTGTCGCCCCCCTCGTGAACTGGAGTACTGTACCTGCAGTTGGAGGCAAGCATTTTATAAGATACACCGTTCTGGTGCACCACCTAATGAGGAGGACCTTACAGCAATGGGATGGGCCTTAAATTTCTTCTAATAATAATAATAATAATAATAATAATAATAATAAAAACATAAAATAAAAAAGAATAAATAATAATAATAAAAACATAAAATAAATAAAATAAAAAACATAAAATTAAAAAATTAAAAATTAAAAACATAAAATTAAAATATAATAAAAACATAAAATAACCTTCCAAGTGCTCAAAGATGCTTTACAACAAAAACAGACAAAATATAAGATACAAAATCAAAACAGGAAAAAAAAAAACAATAAAAAGAAAACAATACTGTATAGCAATAAGATCAAGCAAGTGGGAGAAAATTAAAAAAGAAAGATAACATCAGGACACCACTGATAAAAGTATATATATGTAAATATTTCAATAAATACATTTCCAAAATTATAGACGACTTGTGATTAATGGGGTCATGACTTTATTTGCATGTTTGAGATTTGTGTATCTACTTCTTCCCCTGTATCCAGTGAGCAGCGAGCTAAGAGGCAATCAGATGACAAGGTGTTTTTTAACCCTGGGTTTTCACCCTCTCAGTCAGGAGAGACTATGGTGACGCCCTAGGATGATTTTGCATTGGTTTCAATTGGAAGCTCCAATGATTTGCCCTCGCAAGAGAGACATGCTCAGTACAGACTTGGCTCAGGGGCTTCACTTCTATCCATTCATAATTCTAATGCTGCCAACATTCGAACCCCTCTGCATGCACGTCTGCAGGCCCTCAAAAAATGAATGCGCGCACGAACGCACACCAACGGGCTTCTGAATGCATCACATAGGCACATTGTAAAGAGAGGAGGTCCCCCAACCTCCATTTCCATCACTAATAGATTACAGACACCTGCTGCAGCAGGTAGACCTACACTTTCAAACACACTGTCAAAACATAACCCAACACTGCACGGCATTCTGGGAGTGCATATTGAGCTGAACACATGAAACTGATCAAACTGCTGGGGAGGGACTGGGGTCAGCTACTCCAGCACTGGGGCCTCACTAAACAGCTCTGCTGGGATTTCCACACACCAGAGCCGAGAGTGGGTGTAGTGTGATTAAGTCTTTTCATTTGCATATGGGATTCAAACATATCCTTTTCATGCTTTTGCGGCAGAAGAGTGACATAATTCAGATGCAATGGCATTGCATCCGTTTACTTTTATCATTTCCGCGTGGTCACGCAAAAACCCGGCCAAAACTCTGAACTGAAAATGCAAAATGTCAAAGCTGCCCATCGAGGCGGGGCCTCGAAGAAAGGGGCGTTACAAGGGACCATTCAAACCACTGAACTTATGGTTCAACTTCAATGGTTGTCTGTGAATGATTTTGGCCGTCAGGCAGTTACCACAGCCTACCAGGCTAGATAGCGACATTTCCTAGTTCTCTGTGTTTGGGGATTATAGGCTAAATGCTAAAAACTAGAAAGGAAACAAGGTAGCCTAAACGTTACGATGAGCCTAGCCAGCCTGTTGTTAACTAACTTAACCTTAACAGCAGGGAGGACTTGTGAGCTATCAATAAAATAAGTGCTTACGTCTGTAATTTTGTCTGAGTGGTAGACCTATTTATATGAAAATGATTCTGCAGCCTATGTTCTTAAAAAACTGAGCATAATGTCACTGTGCCAATACTGACATGGATTATTATTTTATATATATATATATATAATATTTTACAGCTGTGTGGATAGCCTACTGTCGGAACCATGGAGGGGTTACCTCACGGGCCGATTGGGCCCCAGCCCAGGGGCCCCGAGCCTCATAACGGGCTCCGGTGGCTCGAAGAATTACATCAGGAGTAACCAGCCAACCCCTTCTATACACTAGTAAATGAAGTAGCTATGACTTTATATGACACATAAATTCACAATAAGCTTCTCAAAGATGGTGACAATTATTTTATTTTTTTTACAAAAACATGCCAAAAATGTTTCTGTTATTTTAAGTAACATTTTATGTATGCATTAGCACTAATGTAAATTAAATGTTTTACACAAATACAATCCGAACTAAACAACAGATTAAACATTACCCATAATCTATTTTGGGAATAAATTACGACATGGATTAAATAGATTTGCTCTTTGGAATCAATCATGATTTACGTTGTTCACGTTCACATATGCGTCGATTGTAGTTCAAACCATATCCATGAAATATTCCAGTCAGGAGTTAGACCCTACCATAGCACTGAAATGGCACTTGTTAAAGTTATTAACGATTTACTATTATCAGCCGACCAAAACTCTGTGTCTGTTCTTGTACTCTTTCGCCTAAGTGCAGCTTTTGATACAATAGATTATGAGATTCTACTGAACAGACTCCAGGGTTGTGTTGGACTAAATGGTCAAGCACTTGCATGGTTCAGATCATACTTATACAATAGGAAGCAGTTTGTTAAATTTAATGAAGAAGTATCAAGTTACTCAGTAATGAAATATGGTATTCCACAAGGATCAGTGCTAGGTCCAGTACTCTTTTCATTATGCTACCCCTTGGTGATATTATTCGGGCACGTGGGGTATATTTTCACTGCTATGTGGACGATACGCAGATATACATTTCCACGAAACCCGGTGAGGCACTACCACTTTCTCGATTAGAGGCTTGTATTGCAGATATTAAAGCTTGGATGCTTTCCAATTTCCTGCTCCTAAACTCAGAGAAGACCGAAATGCTGGTTTTAGGTCCAAAAAAACTAAGGGAGAAATTGGGTACATCTACTTTAAATTTCGGAGGGAAAGCGGCACGCGAGTGGGTGTAAGAAAAGAAAAATAAATAAATAATATAATAAATAATAAAGTAGGAGAAAAATGACCGACAGGCATTATTATTACATAAAATGCGAGAAATGGGTAGCTTTTTCAATAAAGAAAGAAATAGAAACTGAAACCTCAGGTGATGAACAAGAAAGGCCACCGAGCTGTGAAGCTAGTACGTCTGCAGATGAACTAACAGTAACATAAACCGTACGTCTACTCTTGCCCTGGAAACTGCTCTACCCAGTTTTCTATAGACGTTTTGTAGTTGGACTGACGTTAGTAGGTTATCAGGGGGGTGGTGCTGGAGCCTATCCCAGCATGCATTGGGCGCCAATCCATCGCAGGGCACACACAACATGCACTCACACACTCATACCTATGGGCAATTTAGAGTCTCCAATTAGCCTAACCTGCATGTCTTTGGACTGTGGGAGGAAACCGGAGTACCCGGAGGAAACCCACACGGACATGGGGAGAACATGCAAACTCCACACAGAAAGGTCCTCGACCGGGATTCGAACTCCGTACCTTCTTGCTGTGAGGCGACAGTGCTAACCACTGCACCACCGTGCCACCCGCGATAGTTTTTGTTTTTATTTATTTTTTGGTTAAGATGGTAAGGATGGAGAAACATTAGCTTGGTAACAAGAGTATTAGGCTTAATTTTTGTCAGTTAACTGCCAGCTTGGAATACTGAGGCACCAAGGAGTTCCAATATTAATCAATGGAGGTTTAACTCCTTGGCGCTGAGGCTTAATTTTACCCGTTTTTGTCTGTTTTGTTCCGTTCTGTAGAAAGCTTTATAACTCCAGATGTCAACGGTACACAAACACCAATAATATCTTAAATTACCATTTATTATCATTCCTTAAAATAATTTATCTTGATAATTCATATGTAAATTATGAGCAATGAAATACACAACCCCCAGTGAAAAACTAAGTTCCACCACTCCAGTTTACAGTGAACCCCTGAGAGTCACGTATGTGAATAAGGTAAAACTTTACATTTTCTGGTTTACAAACCTCATATCTGCATGTTTACATAATATGAAAGGGATATGTATTACTGCTCAAGTCCCATAAGGCAATTTGAAACAGTGTACCTTGGTGTCCAAAAATCTACCCAAAATTGATAATTGTGCATCGCAGTAATTCAGGAGATACTCAGTTTTTCAACAAAAACTCTTTTGACTCATTGGAAATATATTTGCATCTATATCATTAGATAATTCCCAATTTTTGCAAAAAATTAGGGGAATGGTTATAGGTGTCCAAAAACCTACCCAAGCCTATCCAACCCCGTGAAAAGCCATGAAAAACTATGCAGCTATCCAAAACTATCCAAGCTATCCAAATATGAACACGGCTTTATTGTCCATTTGAAGCACATTATCATGTACTATGAGGTGCCAATTAAGGAAGGTAATGACCCTTGGATAATCCATTTCTTTGTCTCAGTTTAGTTTCCAGTGCCTAAAATGCCCAACACAGCCACATTCTGGTCATAAAAGGTAATTTATTACCAACCAGTCAGCCTAACAATGTATGAGAACATGCACACAATGTATAGGGCCATATGAATTACTACAACTATCTCCTATATAAACGTACGCCAGCCCATGGATTACTATACGGGACAACTAGCTGCCATGTCATCCATTTATGTCCCTATATTAGCTATGCTGTTTCACCCAACATAATGACGGCTAGGCCACACATGGAAGCATCTATTATAATATAGTATAAATTCTAAATTCCTAGTAACGTTACAGTCTTGCCGTAATCAAGGGTAACCTGCACTTACCTAAAAAAAAAAAACGGGGGCACAGAGAATAATGATAGGAGTTCATAACAAGATCCTGTTTAGAGAACAGTTTTGAGGGAATATACAGTCATCTTACAATGTTTTTGGATATAAAATAACATTTTGAAATTAAATAAAATTGATTTATTTATATGTAGATAGATTCTGAGGAAGCTAAATCTGAAATCTGGCCCAATCGATCGCCACTGGCCATAATAGATTGACACCTCACCACTATTGTCATTACTTTTTTTTTTTTAACACTTTTATTGCAATTATTCAACATAATTAATTTAGATACATCATAGATTGTACATTGCAATGTCTTTATTAGTATATTTCCCCATTTGTGTTTTTTTTTGTTTTTTTTTGAGTGAGAGTGACTAGTGAAACACGAGAAAAAATAATTAAATAAATAAAATAAGAATTCAATAATTACATCATTAATAATAATAATAATAATAATAAAATAACATTTGTCATTACTTATGGTATAAAAATCCAAGTCAACTCATGCAGGAATTTTTTTTCCCACAGACTGCCCATACTTCATCATTGAGCCTTAATCAGGCTTAGTTTATAGCTAATACCCAATCGGTTGCTAGCTAACTAGGTATAAACTAAACTAAACCAGAATAAGACAGACTACAGGTCCAGTAATTCTGAACTCGGCATCACTACTGTAAAACTATATGACATCATAAACAATATAACTTAATCTTATGGCTTTCTGCTTCAGATGAAGAGTCGTGGATGCAAGTCTCCTCATCTGAATCCAGAGAACGACTCCAGAATTCAGCAGCCGCAAGCCCGGAAATTTTTTTTTGTCGCTTTAACATTGTACAAAAAAAACCGTGTCGTGTGTCGTGCGCAAAACCACGGAGACGCAGACACTTGCTTAAGTAGATGCGTAATGTTATTTATAAAAATATTTATTTTTATGAAATGTAATATTTATTTGTGAACCCTGTCAGTGACCGGATATCTATCTTCTTCCTGGAGACTTGCTATTAGCTGTAAGCTATGTCCAATTTGCTACTGCAAGCAGCTTTGCGTGAAAAGTAGCCCATAACGGCAGTGAACTTTTACTCTTTACGTCACAATGGACTGGCATACTGACCGTTCTTTTTTTTAAACTCAACTACGAGGAGCTTCGTTTTTTACAAACCAGTATATTGCATAACTTATCTACATGGACGGCGCTACACCGGGGCAAGGGTGGGCTATAGCCCCGTCACAAATTTGCTTAGCCCCGGTTTAGCCCCCCCAGGCATTTTAATACATTTTTTATAATTATAATAAAGAAATATATAAAAGTAAATCAACAATTCTAATCGCTTTCTGATATTCACCCTGGCTACGCAGCGTGTGTAGCCTACGCTATGATGTAGGCTACGGGTGTGGGGATGTGTGTGTAGGGAGCTCACAGAAATGACAAAATAACGTAAACTGATTTCTAACGTTAGCAAACCAGTGTTTCCCATAGCCTACAATACATCAGGCCTACAGAGTTTGCTACCACGTCAAAAAATGTAAAATGGAAACGTCATTGTTTGAATACTAATTTAGCCTACTATCATTTTAAAATCAATAGAAAATGTGTTCGCATAAGCTCTCCATGTGATCCGTCTTCGGAAATGATCAACTACTCAACAGATTTGTGGAGTGTGTGGACTTCCCTCGGTCGCAACTCCCAAGTGTGAATTACAGTGTTTTGATTGGCGGTAGACTAATCTCACAACATTGGCTGCTTGGACATGCACAGGTGATTAGATTTGGAAAGCGAATAACTAACCTAAATTAGCTAAATGATCATTTTCAATCTTCGTCATCTCGGCTAATAAGAGGAGCTTGCCTTCAAAGGTAATGTTAAAGATCTCATATTTCTTCCATGTAGCTCAATGTATAAGATAAGCCTAAATGAGATGGGGGAGAATGGTGACAGTGGTTGCTGTTCTGATAATACAGAAACCAACGCAAACGTTACGGTGCAGTTTATGAAACACGCCTAGGAGCGTAACTAACTCATAAGTAAAGTTTGCGATCTTCGTTAGATAACGAAACTCCTAAATGTCCCAATCGCAGAGCAGCGGTTAAACAACAATATTTTAGCCATCTTTTTTGACATAGGCTAACGTTAAACTGATAATTTATCCTCTCTTCTCACGTCCTGTGGCGAGAACTACTGTTCCCAGCATGCCTGTGTGTGGAAACGTGACCGGAGAGGGAAACCGGGAACAGTTGTACGAGTACTCTAGACAGAGAACAGCGTGTTTGTTGAGCTCCTAATAAAGTCCTGTTTAAGTACATACTAGCGTCGTCAGTCGTCCATATTCCATAACATGGTGTCAGAAGTTCTTTGGATCCAGTCGCCTCAATAACCGGACAGCGTGCGTGCTTCAATAAAAAAATAAAAATAAGGAATGGCGAAATTCAACCCACCAGAGGCATTCGATTTCATGCAGCCAGCGGCATGGCCGATTTGGATCCAGAGATTCTCCCGTTTCAGACTGGCTACCAAGCTAAATAAATAGGGAGGTGAGATCCAAGTCAATTCATTGATATATGCAATGGGAAAGGATGCCGAGGCTATTTTTAATTCATTTACATTCGATGAGCCCTCCCAGGCTAACGATTATGACACGGTGGTCGGCAAATTTAACGAACATTTTGTGCCACGGAGAAATGTAATTCATGAACGCGCATGCTTCCACCAGCGCTCCCAAAGAGCAGGAGAGACTGTCGAGGCTTTCGTGAGGAGCTTATATGAGTTAGCTGAACACTGCGAGTTTGGGGCTGTAAAGGAAGAGCAGATTCGCGATAGGGTAGTAATCGGAATCGCAGACCGAGACGTTTCGCAAAAGCTACAGATGGAAGATAAGCTCACGCTAGAGAAAGCGGTACTAATGGCCCGTCAGTCGGAGCTGGTTAAACAGCAAAATACAGTGGGAATGGCGACCGAGCTAAACGAAATTAGCAAACACAAAGGCACTAATGCTAATCGCTATCAGAGTAACGCTAGCAAGCAGTACAACAAAGGGCGCGAAAACACGCAGGGGCAGGGAGCAGTCTGTTCGCGGTGCAACCGCGCACATAGTCAGTTACAAGAATGCCCTGCACGCAACAGGCGATGCAGGAAATGCGACAAGCTCGGACATTTCGCTGTCGCATGCAAAACCAGGGATGTGAAAGAGGTTGTATACCATGACGATGTGCACCGTGACGAAACGGACAGTGAAAACCACCCCTGGTTTCTGGGCAGCATAGAGGGGAGGGTTTCGGACTAAATGTGGCAGGTGGAGTTACCGATTTGTGGCAGGATGGTGAATTTCAAAATTGACACCGGGGCGGACATCACCATCATGCCAGAGGCCGCATATGAGGCACTGCCTGAGCGCCCCCCAGCTCATCAAAAACAGCAATCAACCTGAGAAGTCCAGGAGGAGCACTGCAGTGCGCAGGAAAATTCATGGCATCCACCGAGAGGAAGGGAAACAAGTACAAATTTTGGATTTTTGTAATTAAGGGGCCTAATGCCAATAATCTGCTCAGCCGCAGTGCCGCGTGCCAAATGGGCCTGGTTTTCAGAGTAGATCAAATTAGCGAAGATGTTTTTGGGGACATTGGGTTACTTAACTGTGAGCCGGTCATGATCGAACTAAAGCCGAATGCTCAGCCTTACACCCTCAGCACGCCGCGCAGAGTGCCTTTCCCTCTCATGCCAAAAGTGGACGAGGAGTTGCAGCGCATGCAGTCCCTGGGGATCATCACGGAAGTGACAGAGCCCACTGAGTGGTGTGCACCCATGGTCCCCGTGGTCAAAAAGAACGGCAAAGTGAGGATCTGTGTGGACCTTAAACGCTTAAACCAAGCTGTTAAGCGTGAGCGGTTTATGCTCCCCACACTCGAGGACGTTGCGCCCAAGCTAGCAGGGGCGGGGGTTTTCACAACGCTAGATGCATCGTCTGGCTTCTGGCAAATTCCGTTAGATCCCAAATGTGTCAAATTAACCACTTTCATTACCCCCAGAGGCCGTTTCTGCTTCCAGCGCCTCCCGTTTGGCATCACGTCAGCCTCTGAAATCTTCCAGAGGGAAATGTGTGTCCTGCTAAGGGAGCACGAGGGCACAGTGGTCGTCATGGACGACATCCTCGTGTACGGCAAGGACCAGGACGAGCATGACAGGAACCTGGAGGCGGTGCTGCAGACAATCAAAGCGTCCGGGCTGAAGCTCAACAGAGACAAATGACATTTCAGCAAAGGTGAGCTGCAGTATTTCGGGCACATCATCAGCAAAGATGGCATCAAACCAGACCCGGGCAAGGTAAAGGCAATCTCAGACATGCCAAGCCCGGAGAACGTCACACAGCTGAGGCAGGTGTTAGGCATGGTGAATTACCTGGGAAAGTTCCTGCCTGGCCTGTCATCTGAGCTACACCCGGTGAGCGAGCTGCTGAAAAAGGACACAGAATGGCTGTGGGAGGAGCCCCAACAGCGAGCCTTCACTAAGGTAAAGTCAATGTTGTCTTCTGCTCCAGCTCTGGCGTACTATGACGTGGGGAGGCCCACCATAGTGAGCGCGGACGCCAGTAGCTATGGGCTGGGGGCAGCGCTGCTGCAGGTTCAGGGAGACAAGGTCAAACCTGTCGCGTTTTGCTCCAGAACCCTCACGGATGCAGAGAAGAGATATTCTCAACTAGAGAAGGAGTGTCTCGCCACGGTGTGGGCCTGTGAGCGCTTCTCCTGTTATCTGCAAGGCTTGGCTGAGTTTTGCCTGCAGACAGATCACAAGCCCCTAGTTCCCCTCATCAATGCGTATGACCTGGATAAAGTGCCACTGAGATGCCAGCGGCTACTCATGCGCCTAATGCGTTTCAACCCAAGAGCTGTACATGTCCCTGGTGCACAGCTGGTGGTGGCCGACACTTTGTCCAGAAACCCCCTCAGAGACAGCAGTGGAGCGGACACGGAGGACGACGTGCGTGCGTACGTCGAGGCGGTGATCAAGACTAGGGCGATGTCAAGCTCTAAGCTCGACCTCATAAGGAAGGCCACACGCGACGACGGTGCCATGCAGAGGGTGGTCGGTTACACCAGGGAGGGATGGCCAAGGTATGTACCCTTCGAGCTGCAGGGTTACTACTCAGCGAGAACATCACTGTCGGAGGCAGACGGGCTGCTCCTGTACCAGGACAGGATCGTAATCCCGCCCGCGCATCAAGAAGACATCCTAAACAGGATACACGAAGGGCATCAAGGTCTTTCAAAGTGTCGCGAGAGAGCCAACATGTCAGTCTGGTGGCCCAGCATCGGGACTGACATCCACAGGAAGGTCTCCCAGTGCACTTTTTTGCCACGTCACTAAGCCCTCACAGAACAAAAAGCCCCTCCGCACCACACCACTGCCGCCCGGTCCATGGTACAAGATCGGAGCAGATCTCTGCGAGCAGGACGGTAAGAATTACCTGGTGGTGGTCGACTATTATTCCAGGGACATCGAGATCGCCCAGCTACAGACCACCTCCAGTCACCAGGTGATCAACCGGCTGAAAGGTATGTTTGTGCGATGGGGCATCCCCAGAGAGCTGATCAGTGACAATGCCACACAGTTTACATCAGCCGAATTCAAACAGTTTAGCAGAGACTATGACTTTAACCACACAACCAGCAGTCCCCACTTTCCCCAGGCAAACGGAGCAGCCGAGAGAGCTGTTGGGACGGCTAAGAGAATACTTCGGCAGCCTGACCCCCACCTGGCGCTGATGTGCTACCGTGCCACGCCGATCGCTGCTACAGGTGCGAGCCCCGCCCAGCTAATGACAGGCCGCCGGATCCGGACCACTGTGCCCGTGCTGGAGAAAAAGCTCAAACCGCAGCTCATCAGTCACAAAGAGGTGGAGAGGAATGACAGGAAGGCAAAAGAGGTGTACAAGTTCTTCTACGACAGGAGATACAGTGCACGTGCTCTGCCCGAACTACATCCAGGGGAGAGCGTTCACATTAAACTGGACGGGCAGAAAGGATGGAACACGCCCGCCGTCGTGGTGAACCCTTCAGGGGAGCCACGCTCCTACACAGTGCGAACTGAAGACGGGACAGTCTTCAGACGGAACCGCAGGCACCTGCAATCTGTGCCTGCCCCCACAACTGCTGCCGCCCACACAACTGCTATAACCGACCCAGTGAGAGACAGTACTGACTCACAACAAGAACAGCTCTACTTAACGGTTACCAACTCACCTGGTGCTCCCACTGAAACTGGCCCACCTGCAAACCTCTCCGGGGTCAGAACCACCTCCAGTGGCAGAGTTGTTAAAACCCCACAACGATACAGAGTTTAGGTCTTAAAACAGCGAATGTTTAAAGTGTTGTGAGTGTGGAGCAATTTGCGAACAGAATGGTTACTTTTGCCAGCAAGATTCTGATTAGAACTGTGGTATGAACTGTTCGGTTGAATTACAAAAGAAAACAAAAGAAAAAGGGAAATGTTTCAAATGGTTATACTTTAAATGTTATACTTTAAAAGGAGGGAGATGTGGCGAGAACTACTGTTCCCAGCATGCCTGTGTGTGGAAACGTGACCGGAGAGGGAAACCGGGAACAGTTGTACGAGTACTCTAGACAGAGAACAGTGTGTTTGTTGAGCTCCTAATAAAGTCCTGTTTAAGTACATACTAGCGTCGTCAGTCGTCCATATTCCATGACACGTCCTTTTTCATTATTTTCCGGTGTCTTATTTTCTTTGATGTCTGATATTTTTAAGTACTCATATTGATGAAGCCAAATGACATTTATAATGTCATTTCAATTTACAGAATTATACAATTCTGACTGTTTTATGGATGCTCTGCCACTTGTGCAGGCAGTGGAGAGAGGCAGGGCAGAAAGGAGTTTTATTGAGGTACCTAGTCTGTATACTGTAGCGGTTGTGTGTGTTAGTGCTGACAAAATCCACACGAACACCCCCCGCCCCCGCAGACACAAAAGCCATCTTGGGGGAAACACAGCTAACCTTAGCACCCCCATGTATTGACCTAGCCCACCCTTAGCCCAGGGAGAGAAAAGTTCCTGGCGCCGTCACTGCTTATCTAGCATATTAATTTCTGCTTATTCTGAAACGTGTAAATACCTAACAAATGGAGCCGATATTTCGGGATATTTCCATGCAGTAACGGATTTCATCAGATAAATAACCTTAGTCCAGTATGTTAGCCTGCTTGCATGCAGCTTCACTTTGGCTTATTCTGAAACTAAGAAATGTAAATTTTTGGGGATTTTGCACTACTGGCGATCATTCCATGTAGTAGCTTCGTCCGACAGACTACGTCACAACGGACTATTACTATGGACTATATACTATCAGATCAAAAACGTCTACGACGTAAAAAAAAAAAAGCCAAGTTACTCACGCATAGCCTACATAGCGCTGTCCATAAGTTCTTAATTCCAACTTGCAAAAACTAGGCCTGCCTTTAAAAGTCTTGAAATCAAAATGTGGCCAAGTTACAACTAACAATATTGCATATCGTAGCTCACACTAAATAAACTAGCTCTATTCCAAAGCAATGCTATCCAAACTTTCCGAAATTATTTAATGCAACTTGGCCCTGTGTTTCTTCATCTTTGCATGTGAAGAGATTGTGCCTCATGGAACAACATATGATTTCAATGAATGTTTTTAACAGTTGATGAATAATTACACTCCAGAAAGGATATGGTTGTACTTTGTTGGCAAGTTTACTTTAGAAAATGTACAGGTTTTAAAATGTTAACTGCTGCTACAGCATTCTTTACAATTCACAAACACATTTATATGAAGAAATATAATGTACAATAGAGAAAGGGGTGATGAATAAATAAATGCAGATAAAAATGATGATGATATTTGCAAACAGAATTTTGTGAACACAAGGATATCTATGCTCTGTAGGACCACACAGGTTTTGATAGAAATCCAAATAAATCAATCAATAAATACATAATAATAATAATAATAATACATTTTATTAATTCTTTGCTTTTCATAGACCCAAAGCAGAGGATGCAGACAATTGTTCAAACATGCCCTATTGTGGAGTAATTTTTCTGTTTAATTTGAATTAAACAGTAATCAGAGTATTTTCACTATAAATAATTTTCATTTTGCAGTTTGATGTGGCACATAGTTTCATTGGCCACATTCTCTTGAGATGGTAAGATGAAGAAACACAGGGCCAAGTTGCATTAAATAATTTAGGAAAGTTTGGATAGCATTGCTTTGGAATAGAGCTAGTTTATTTAGTGTCTTAGGCCTAGTTTTTGCAAGTTGGAATTAAGAACTTATGGACAGCGCTATGTAGGCTATGCGTGAGTAACTTGGCTTTTTTTAAGTCGTAGACGTTTTTGATCTGATATCACTTATTTTTTCTAGCTAACTAATGATGAATAATGCATGAAGATAAACACGGAGAGAGACATGCATTCCAAAGAAATGCAGACATTCGCTTAACCATAACGCCCTCTATTGACAAGAATGAGAACAGTTATCCTATTACAGACAGCACACAATTACATTCAAAGAGTTTGTAGATGAGTAGTATTTAATGTGTAATGAAATACAATGAACAGCACCACCTGAGCTATGGATCATGAAGAAGCATGTAAATTAATGAACCAAGTCTACATGGAGACATACATGCACAATGGGCTAGACGCAAACACCTTCTAGCTGAAAGACCTACAGCCTAAATAGCTAGTACAGCCTAAATAGTTTGCATCAGTAAAATATGGAAATACAGTTTTAAAATAGGGCTATTAGTATTCTATGAAATACATTTAACGTTAGGCTATTCAACACTGGATTGCCGGATGCGTAACTCCAACCTTCCATGTGTGGGCTACGAGCTAGCAAGCGAGCTAGTGAGTTCATAAGCACAGCAGTTAGGCTATTCAACACTGGATTGCCGGATGCGTAACTCCAACCTTCCATGTGTGGGCTACGAGCTAGCGAGCGAGCTAGTGAGTTTCTGCGTTTCTAGTGAGTTTTTTTTCCGGTAGTGTAGAACGTTACCTGGGGGAAATGTTTTGGTACCGGACAGCTAGGTTTAGTTTTGTTTTCTGTAGTGCAATGAATGTAGGCTATAATGCATGTCGATTCGCTTTGTAGAAGCCTGGCTTGTTTCTGCTTCCTGACGAGAAGCAGGAAGTAACGTTGGCAAACAAGCTTAATTGGACAACACATATTTCCCAGGAATCTTAGCCAGAAAGAAAACAGTAGATAGTACTAAGAAAGTACATACCAGAGATTATTCTTCTTCTTATTATTATTATTATTATAATAATTAAAAGTGTTTGCAGTAAGCTACATTATCAGCAGAGTAGCGTAGACTAGAGCCACATTCGGAGGCTATCTATTTATAAGTGACTAACCATGAATCAGATATGTTTGGGGAATTGGCGGTTTATAAATCTGATCGCTTAAAGGCTTGCAGCTTAAAAGAGGCTATCCTCAATTCTTAATGTAGGCTATTATCGTAAATTCTTAATTTTCCTAGTAGTTAATTTTATGGTGACCTTGTGTTATGTGTGAAAAGGATAAAGTGAACAGAGCTGAAGTGAAGAAATTAATGAATAAAGAAATGTTGGCCGAGGCAAGGGGTTTCCACAGTCAGTCAGTCATGACCGCAAGAGCAGAGCGTAACACCCTCCCCAAACCAGACAAAAGCGAGCGTCCGGTTTGGGGAGGGTGTGATATAATACAAGTGAAACATTGAACAGTTAATATTGTAAACCTCTTTTGCCTTTGCAATAAAAATACGTTAATGTGTCAATGTGAAAATAATAACAGTCTAAGAAATGAAAAGTACTTAACAGTTGCACATTGTTTTTGTGGAAAATACACATGTGCCCTGCTGGGCTCAAACCCACTATCCACTGTGTGAGAGACTGCAGTTTTAACCACTAAGCTACAGTAGCTTCTTGGAGAGCATGAAGCCATTAGCTACATTAACATTAAAAAACATTAGTATGAAGCGTTTTTATTGGACGATAAGCTTGATGAGCAGGTATACGGACCATACCCTCAAATAATAATTCTCCCCATTGGATAACATCGCGACGGAGGCAGGCAGTTTGGCAGGAAAATGGGAAGAAGAAGAAGACGAAGAAGAAGCGGAAGAGGAAGGAGAAAAACGGCAAAATAACCCAAGTTTGGGGCTTTATTGTGTGGATGTGGGAAGTTGTATCTGAATGCTGTGTGGTTACATGAGGTCAGAACATACAGAAGTTAATGTTTTTAAGGGCTGAGAGTCTATGGTCATTGTGGTTACTTCTGTAGGAAACCCTGAAAAGTGCCAAACTCTCTGTGCTCAGCCTGGTCTCACTCCCAAGTCGTCACATAGCGACGCTTGGGCAGCTCCTACGGCGTCATCCTTTAGACGCAGAAGGAGGCCTTTTGCGTCATTATTTGACGCACTCGTCTCAAATTTACGAATCCTACTATGGCGAAGGCTTTGCTCATGATAACCGACTGCGAGCATGCCCGCTGTCTTCGCCGTGTGCACGGAGATCTTTCTGAGTTCGTGATTCCCGTACCCCACCCCCAACCCCTAAACATAACCTCACAGGAGTTCATGTAACTCGGGCTCATGCCCGAACTGTTAAGATAGTGGGCGAGCCCGACCACAAGAGTTCACGTAACTCTCTACCAGATGAAGAAAAAATAAAAATAAAAAAGCATAATATTGAAGTGCCACAACCAAAGACAAATTATGTGGCCACAACCGTCAATATACGACGCAAAAGGCTGCGTCAATATACGACGCAAAAGGCTACCTTTGGCGTCACATAGCGACGCTTGGGCAGAAGCGTCGCTATGTGACGAGTCCGCGTGAGACCACGTTGCTGTGCTGTATAGGTATGGGGCATGCCCCACCAAGCCGTAACTTGGCGGATGGCATACCTGCCATCCCAATCACAGGACGTCTGTAATGTTAATGCTGAATCGGATGGGATAAAGTATCTCCGTAATCAGTATCTAGAAATGCAGAGATGGGAGTGTCTACTCCATCACACCAAAAATATTCCATACATCCCATCTTCACTGCAAACTGATTGCTTCTGGTTCTGGCAGAAAAGCGCTGGCAGGGAGCAACTGAGAAAGATGCAGGCGCTCAAAAATGTATAAATAAATAATATGTGTCGTGAACGTCTCGCAACTTTGTCTAGTCATATTAGGAGCCAGCTCACATATGTTCAGGTTTATATTAGCCTATATATTTTGTTATATAGAAAAGATAGAAGTGATTTTAGTGTTTCATTATTTTCTATGGGGTTGTTGTCGGGGTGTTCCCATGCAAACCATTGCACTGCGGTTTGTTATAGGCTGTAGAAATGTACGTCCGTTAGTTGTCTATTCCTATGCTATATTAACGAGGGCATCAATCGCAGTACTTTTGGGCGGTAACGTAAAGTATCGAGTATTGTATCTCCGTTACTTTTTCAAATGGTAACGAGTATTATAATACTTTTTTTCAGTAACGTGCCCAACACTGGTCACAGTAGCTGGAGAGAATTTCAGCAATCAATGCAGAATGCAGAAAGTGTCATAAAAGAGGGCATTTTGCTGCAGTGCACTGTTTTACACAGCCAGTGTATGAGGTGCTGGAGGAGGAGGAACTACAGCAGGACACCCTTTTAATAGGGGAGGTGAAGGAGCATACCTCTGGCTGGCACACAGACATAGGACTCAATGGGGATGTAATCTCATTTAAAATAGACACTGGAGCAGCAGTCACTGCTGAAATCCAATGGGAAAATCAGGCTCTGTGTGAATCTGACTAGACTCAATGAGGCGGTATGTAGAGAACGACTGCCATCAGTGGAGCAATCACTGGAACAATTGATTGGGGCAAAGATTTTCGCGTTTCCTGGGCATGGCGGGTAAGTTTCTACCCCTTTTTACTGATACTACCAAGCCTCTATGTGATTTACTGGCAAAAGCGAGTGACTGGGCATGGGGCGACGTAATAGCAGGCCACATTTGAAAAGGTAAAGACTGACCTAGCCTCTGACAGGGTGCCAGCACAGTACAGGCCAGATGACAAAACAAGAGTGTCTGCAGACACATTGTCTTTTGGAGTTGGAGCAGTTCTCACCCAAAAGCAGGATGACAAGGAGTGGCGCCCTGTAGCCTATATTTCACGCAGTCTCTCGGACACAGAGCAGAGATATGCCCAGGTGGAGAAGGAGGCACTGGCAATAACATGGGCATGCAAAAGGCTCAGCTCGTATGTGATAGGCCTTCAATTTACCATAGAGACCGATCACAAGCCACTATTGGCTCTATTGTTGTAATGTTAAAGGTATACTATGTAGTTTCAGAACACTAGATGGCGATATTGAGCACATAGGAGAAAAGGGCTCCCCGAAAATTGCTTATCACGTGTTCTTCTCAGACGCGCACGACGACGCACGAGCATTGTGGTGACGTTTCACACATATTTTCTCTGACCGTGGACTCAATTCAATTCACTTTACTGGCATGACAAGATATTGAATCTGTATTGTCAAAGCATACTGCATTAAAACAGTCGAAGACATACATCTAACTCTGAACAATACAAAACAGCAAAGACTAGAAACGAATGAACAGTAACCATACATGAAAACAATAACTTTAGAAATAACAATAATGTAAAATAATAAAGTACAATTAAAAATAATTATTATTATAAATAGAAATGATAATAATGATGATGAGAACGACACATTTGATCTTATAAAGTGAATATAATAAATATAAAAAAATTTAATTGGTTTATAATGATCTCTGTCACTCACTGTCCCTAAACCGATGGCAGGCAGAGTCAAGCCGGAAAGTCTGCACACCCCTTTCACCTTCTCCACGTTTTATTACGTTACAGACTTAAACTACAATAGATTGAATTCATTTTTTGCCTCAAACATCTACACACAATAGCCAATAATGACAAAGTGAAAACAGGTTTTTAGAAAATATGCAATTTTATTTTACTGACAAAAATAGGTTATTTAGAGGTTACATATCTGTACACACCCTTAGCCTAATACTTCGTTGCTGCACCTTTGGCAGCGATTACAGCTTCAAGGCGTCTTGGGAAAGAAGCTACGAGCTTAGCACACTTGTTTCTGGACATTTTTGCCCATTCCTCTTGGCATATCCTTGCAAGCTCCGTCAGGTTGGATGGGGAGCGTCGGTACACAGCCATTTTCAGCTCTTTCCACAGATGTTCAATTGGATTCTGGCTGGGCCACTCAAGGACATGCACAGACTTTCTCCAAAGCCATTCCTTTGTTCTCTTGGCTGTGTGCTTCGGGTTGTTGTCATGTTGGAAGGTAAACCTTCGCCCCAGTCCGGTCCAGAGCAGGTTTTCTTCAAGGATCTCGGTGTACTTAGCTGCATTCATCTTTCCCTCTATCAGGACTAGTCGCCCTGTTCCCGCTGCTGAAAAACATCCCCACATCATGATGCTGCCACCGCCATGCTTCACTGTATGGATAGTATTAGCCAGGTGATGAGCGGCGCCTGGTTTCCTCCAAACGTGACGCTTGGTATTCAGGCCAAAAAGTTCAATTTTGGTTTCATCAGACCAGAGAATCTTGATTGCCTTTTGGCAAACTCCAAGCGGGCTGTGATGTGCCTTTTACTAAGGAGGGGCTTCCGTCTGGCCACTCTACCATAAAGGCAAAGATTGGTGGAGTGCTGCCTGGATGGTTGATCTTCTGAAAGGTTCTCTCATCTCCACAAGGATACGCTGGAGCTCTGTCAGAGTGACCCTCGGGTTCCTGCTCACCTCCCTGGCCAAGGCCCGTCTTCCCCGATTGCTCAGTTTGGCTGGGCGGCCAGGTCTAGGAAGATTCTTGGTGGTTCCAAACTTCTTCCATTTACAAATGATGGTGGCCACTGTGCTCTTTGGTATCTGTAAAGCTGCAGAGATTTTTCCGTACCCTTCTCCAGATCTATGCCTTGACACAATCCTGTTTCTGAGGTCTGCAGATAATTCCTTTGACCCCATGGCTTGGGGTTTGCTCTGACATGCACTGTCAACTGTGGGACCTTATATAGGCAGGTGTTGGCAATCCCCAATCATGTCCAATCAATTTAATTTATCACAGGTGAACTCCAATTAAGTTGTAGAAACATCTCAAGCAGTATCAGTGGAAACAAAATGCACCTCAGCTCACTTTTGGGTGTCATATCAATATTTTACATTTTGATTTTTAATAAATTAGCACAAATGTCTAAAAACCTGTTTTCACTTTGTCATTATGGGCTATTTTGTAGAATTTTGAGACAAAAAATGAACTCAATTTATTGTAGAATATGTCTGTAACGTAATAAAACGTGGAGAAGGTGAAAGGGGTGTGCAGACTTTCCGGCTTGACTGTATATATTGTACTGCCAGGTCACAGCACGTCCTCTCCTCTCCTAAGAGGATGGGGAGTTTTTGGATGTCTGTAAAATTTTTTAATTGAGGGTATCTCTGATTTATTTTGAGAAAATATTTATATATAAATATTAAGGGTGTAATGGTACACAAAAGTCACGGTTCGGTACATACTTCGGTTTTGAAGTCTCGCTTATAACAGAGTGTATAATTGCTGCGTCGTGGATCGTCTAGGCTACACTCGGACTCAGATCTTTTTTTTTCGCGTATCTTTTTTCATTGCTTTCAGCTGTTGTTAGTTAATTGAACAGATTGGAGGCACTCGGTAGCTTAGTTTATTTTTAATTGTTTGCAGTTAGTCCATAGCTTGCTCGCTGAAGTTGGGCCAGCTACCCGTCTTTTGTGTTGCTAATTTAGTTGGAACCAGTTTCACCTGTGTGTATATTAAGCGTGTTTGCAGCTCATCACCTCAGAGTGAGTTCTAATTCAACTAGTTCTAATTAGCAACACAAAAGACAGGTAGCTGGCCCAATTACAGCGAGCAAGCTACGGACTAACTGCAAACAATTCAAAATAAACTAAGCTACGGAGTGACTCCTATCTGTTCAACTAACTAACAACAGCTGAAAGCAATGAAAAAAGATACGCTTATCTGAGTCAGAGTGTAGCATAGACGATTCTTTTCTTTTCACCTGTTGCCAGTTGTGTTCAGCTCTTTTACCACAAGAGCTCTGGCTAACAGGTCTTTTCTATTCTTTTCCTTCTCTCATTTTATCGAGTTTTGTTTTGTTTCATCACCTCTTGTTCCACCTAATTATTTAGTGTGAGACCACTTATTTAGTCTTTTGTTAGTTATTCTCGCTGTTTATCGAGATCGCCTCAGTTTTTGGAGGTTGCTTTGTTTTGCCTTGTGCTAGGGAAGTTTTGCTCCCGATCCTGTGTTATCTCAGTCCTGGTGCGGCTAATTCCGCGTTTTGTGGCGTATCTCTCTAGATACGCTTTTAGAAATCCTTATCGGTCGTGTTTGGTTCTCTGAACCTTACACTCCCCCTCACAGGCGATTAACAAAGCTTTATGTCATGTTTGTCTTCACGGGTATTGCAAGTTAGCAAAGCTGTATGTATTCCATGTCAAAGCTATTCCTTGGCGAAGGGGAGATGTAGTGGATGTCCCTTATGGGCATCCTTAGCTGTTGCTGTATTATTATTGATATTCAGTACAGTAAAGATTACTTGTGCCACGGTTTCTCTGGTTGCCGCCCCCTTCTCCGCTTAAGATTTCTCGCGGCTCGACACAGCTTCCTTCCTTGTTTTATCTTCGGCCCGATTACCTGTTTGCTCACCTGTCTCCTATGATTGCCCCGAATATTTGAGCTTCTCGCTTCCCTCTTCCGGGGCTTTGTTATCATTTAACGATTTTACATAGCCGGTAAGTTATAGGACTTTTTCTTTCAAAAGCAAAGCAGTAAACCCCGTGTTAGTGTTAGGGCTTGATTCTTGGATCTTTCTTTTCCCTTTTGTACTCGCTATCCTTATTTCCTCCTTCTTTAGTTTTGTTTTTATTTGGAGTATTTGCTCTGCTTAACTCCTTTCTTGGTTGTCTCCTTATGTAAGCTTGTTTCCCTATTCAAGCTAGAGCTTATCAGTTCTAATTTCTCTGTCTTAATTCTCGTTTCTCTCGCCCATTCTCTCTGGGTCTCGTTTGTGTTATTCTTTTTGTTTTTTGTTCAGACCTCCATTTATTGCTCTCTACTCGAGAGTGTGAGGTTCGGTTGTGTATTCTATTTCCTACTCGAGTTTCAAGTCTCACCCTCTTTTGGGGTTTGTTCTTATTCGGCTTATGCCGGGAGATTTGTATTCCCACTGTAATGGGGCCTGACGTGTGAGGTAGGAGGAGCCAAACGCAGCAAGGGGATTCTTTAAGCCCTAAGGCCACTAAGGCGGGAAACCCCGCAGATAAGGGAGGAGACAAGACAAGGAACACACACACACCACAGCTACAGACCGGCTCACTGTTACACACCAATGAGTGGAAGCCCAAACGCCTGGCCTCACAACAAGAAACCCAAACAAGGCGAAAGGGAACAAAGGACTACTACCCCATACTTCCACGAGCTAAGTAACCAATAAACGAGCCGGAAATAACAAACGCCCTGTCTCGGAAACGAGACGCATAAGAACAGGCGAGTAGCATAATGGCACGAATACACACCAACGTACCGAAGCTACAAACCGGAACACTATAACACGCAATTGACTAGAAGCACAAACGCCTGATTTCACAGCAAGAAATCCAAACAAGGCGAAGGGGAACAAAGAACTGCTACCTCATGCTTCCATGTGCTAAGTAATTAAACGGCCAGCAATAATAAACGCCCTGCCTCAGTAATGAGGTGCAAGAATAGGCGAGTAGCACAAAAGGTACACATAAAACATATAACCAACAAACACTGAAAACTAATGCGAATTAGAATGCCAGGAGGCGAAAGGAACGGAGATCTAATGTTCCAAGGCTACTCTCAGACTCGCAGTAAAACGCAAACATGTCCACAACATCGCCCAATGTTCCCCACAGGAAGACATGCACCGATAGACGAAACAGAACTACAGTTCCGAACAAAATCGTCAAACTCCATATAAGGATGAAAGGCACACAGGGACGAAAGGACAGCTGCACCGGAATTATCGGCTAACTGACTAACACCAGTATATAGAATAAATGCCCTGCCTCTTGGTAAAGAGGAATGTAACGAGAAGGCGAAGGAACAGAGATAACGTTCCGTGGCTAGTTTCATAAGCTCGCAGTCACATGCATAAATAAAGGGGTAAACTCCCGATCACCCAGGAGGGAGAAACATTTTACAGGAGAGCCGACGGAGCACCACAGTCCCATAACTTTACTAGCAGAATGACTAGCTTAAATAGAAAACACACGCCCTAGCCTCTCAGTAAAGGGAAATATAACGAGGCGAGGGAACCAATAATTAAAGTTCCAAGTGTTACGACCCAGATACGAGACGAACCCAAGTGCAACGACCAGGAGACAGATTCAAGAAGGGAGATTTATTTAAATTAAGTTTTGGGGTAGTCCCAAAACTGTACAGGAAAGGCAAGCACAAATATCACACAGGGTAATGTCAGGAAGCCCGGAACGGACTGCTCCAAGCCGGAGCTGGACTTGAGGATCCGGAACGGGTTCCAAGCCGGAACTGGACTGGATAGAAGGTGTAGGTAACACCTGGACTGGACTGGAACTGGACCGGGAGGTCCACTCAGGAATCGGGTTCTGGAACGGATTGTTCCAAACCGGAACTGGACTTGAAGGAAGGTGCACGACTCACACCGGGACTGGACTGGAACTGGACCGGGAGGTCCACTCAGGAAGCGGGTTCAGGAACGGGTTTGTTCCAAACCGGAACTGGACTGAAGAGGAAGGTGCACGACTCACACCTGGACAGGACTGGAACTGGACCGGAAGGTCCACTCTGGAAACGGGCTCAGGAACGGATTGTTCCAAACCGGAACTGGACTGTACAGGAAGGTGTACGACTCACACCTGGACTGGACTGGAACTGGACCGGGAGGTCCACTCTGGAAACGGGTTCTGGAACGGGTTTGTTCCAAACCGGAACTGGACTGCACAGGAAGGTGTACGACTCACACCTGGACTGGACTGGAACTGGACCGGGAGGTCCACTCTGGAAACGGGTTCAGGAACAGATTTGTTCCAAACCGGAACTGGACTTGAAGAGGTAGGTGGGCGACTCACTACGGCTGGACTGGAACTGGACCGGGACGACTACACCGGTACTGGGCAAAAAGCAGAGGGAGGTTAGTTTGGGAGTAGGCACGGGAAGGACCGGGAGGTTCTCACGGGGGTGCAGAGTTTGACAGGTAGGTAGCCGGCGAAGCACGGCAGAGCTGGGTGGTGTGGCGTGGCTGCTGTAGGTCCGGTTGGAGCTGGCTGGTCTCCAGAGCTCCCGGAACCGTAACCGAAGAACTTGGAGGCTGCTTCGGCCGGACAGGAACAACTGGAGGGTAGCCAGGATATAACGCCACCACGGATCCTACACGAGCTGGAGGTGGAGGTACCGCAACACACACAAACAAACACGGGAAGACGAACACTGCAACGGATGAATGGAAGCCGGGTAAGCTGGAGGTTAAGGGAAGACAGGTTAGCTGCATGCAATACCGAAATGACAGGGGAGATAAACTACCAATCCGTAGTTCGCGAGAACTAAACACTGTAAGGGGATAATATCCCACAACCAAGCGAATAGAACTTTAAAAGACCAGGAACGACAAGCATTAACACCGAGTGAGGATAGTTAACAAACTGGCGCCGACTAGCAGCCAGCCGAAGGTATAAATAGTGCAGATAATGACAAACCAAATAAGGCGCAGGTGTGGAAATCAAACGGGAGTGATTAACTAAACACAAGGTGAGGAATGCATGCAACGAGGGGGGAGGAGTGAAAGGCGGAAGCAAACGACGAAAGCCAGACGAACAAGTCAGGGAAGGAAACGCCTAGTCCGCAGCAGAGGGGAAAACACGGACAAAGGGATCCAACATGACACGGAGGGAAAACAGGAAAACACGGAAAACGAACAGGAAGGGAGCGGAACGTTACACCAAGGCTATAATGAGGCTCGCAGTCACACGCAAACATGTCCACAACATCGCCCAATCCTCCCCACAGGAAGACATGCACCGACAGACAAAACAGAACTACAGTTCCGAACAAAATCGTCAAACTCCATATACGGATAAAGACACAAGTCATGCACCGACAGACGAAACAGAACTACAGTTCCAAACAGAATCGTCAAACTCCATATAAGGATAAAGGCACACAGGGGCGAGAGGACAGCTGCACTGGAATTATCGGCTATCTGACTAGCGCAAGCTCAAACACTAATACAAGCCCTGCCTCTCAGTATGAACAAATGAAACGTACCAAGGCTACTAACTGGCTCCCTGTAACACGGAAATCAGTAGAAGCTAAAACGCCAGGTCTCTCAGCAAGAAAACCAATCACAGGTGAAAATAGAACAAAGAACTGCTACTCTATACCTCTACGAGCTAAGTAACTAAAGAGCCAGCAAGAAATAAGCCCTGCCTCAGCAATGAGAAGCAAAAGTAGGCGAGTAGCCCAAATGGTACGGATAACTCACAGCCAACAATACACCACAGTACAAAACAATAAACAAACACAATGAACAATTAATCTCGAATCCCCGAATGAAGAAAAACGGAAGGCTTATATAGCTCACCGGCATTACATTCCAGCTGTGAACGTTGATTAACTTACTCCGTGAAAAGAAGGGACGGAGCCAAAACTCCACCAACGGAGCAGCGCCCACGTGTGGCGACCGACGAACACGACCGCAAGGAAAAAAGGTCATAAACCATGACAGGACCCCCCTTCTAAGGGGCGACCCAGGCGACCCCAGAAATTAACCTCTGCGGAAGTTCCCGAAGGGAGCAATAACAGAAATAAAACATACCAAATTATTATTATATTTTTTTTTTTTGGAAGGGTAGGGAGGGTGGGACTAAGGGTGAGGGGGGTGTGGAACTAACTTTTGTCCGGCTACAAGCACCCTGGGAAAAATATTCAGCACCCTGGTTCCTGGCTACCTACCCAAAACCTTACTACGCCTATCTATCTTCATGAGGCATGCTGGGCAAGAGGCGACTTTAAACGCTGAACTCAAGGGCATTTGGCCTACGAACTGAGACCAAAGCCCTTGAAATGCGTACCCCTGACAGGGATAAAATCCCCACCCAGGATTACCTCGAAAATAACAAAGGCAAAATAATAAAGTAGTGGGCCGCTGGGAAACCAAAAGAGATTAACTGGCCCACTCGGCGCCTATCTACCAGGGTAGCTGAAAAAAAAAAATTTGAAAAAAAAACACCAAGGGCTCTCACAAAAAACCAAGACACAAACCATAAAGTTAGCCACACAAACCGTCTTAGTAAAAAAAAATTCCCCTAAAAAAGCCGCTGGCCCTTCGAGATTCTGTAATGGGGCGTGACGTGTGAGGTAGGAGGAGCCAAACGCAGCAAGGGGATTCTTTAAGCCCTAAGGCCACTAAGGCGGGAAACCCCGCAGATAAGGGAGGAGACAAGACAAGGAACACACACACACCACAGCTACATCACTGTTACACGCCAATGAGTGGAAGCCCAAACGCCTGGCCTCACAACAAGAAACCCAAACAAGGCGAAAGGGAACAAAGGACTACTACCCCATACTTCCACGAGCTAAGTAACCAATAAACGAACCGGAAATAACAAACGCCCTGTCTCGGAAACGAGACGCATAAGAACAGGCGAGTAGCATAATGGCACGAATACACACCAACGTACCGAAGCTATGAACCGGCACACTATAACACGCAATTGAGTAGAAGCACAAACGCCTGATTTCACAGCAAGAAATCCAAACAAGGCGAAGGGGAACAAAGAACTGCTACCCCATGCTTCCACGTGCTAAGTAATTAAACGGCCAGCAATAATAAACGCCCTGCCTCAGTAATGAGGCGCAAGAATAGGCGAGTAGCACAAAAGGTACACATAAAACATATAACCAACAAACACTGAAAACTAATGCGAATTAGAATGCCAGGAGGCGAAAGGAACGGAGATCTAACGTTCCAAGGCTACTCTCAGACTCGCAGTCAAATGCAAACATGTCCACAACATCACCCAATCTTCCCCACAGGAAGAAATGCACCGACAGACGAAACAGAACTACAGTTCCGAACAAAATCGTCAAACTCCATATAAGGATGAAAGGCACACAGGGACGAAAGGACAGCTGCACCGAATTATCGGCTAACTGACTAACACGAGTATAGAGAATAAATGCCCTGCCTCTTGGTAAAGAGGAATGTAACGAGAAGGCGAAGGAACAGAGATAACGTTCCGTGGCTAGTTTCATAAGCTCGCAGTCACATGCATAAATAAAGGGGTAAACTCCCGATCTCCCAGGAGGGAGAAACATTTTACAGGAGAGCCGACGGAGCACCGCAGTCCCATAACTTTACTAGCAGAATGACTAGCTTAAATAGAAAACACACGCCCTAGCCTCTCAGTAAAGGGAAATGTAACGAGGCGAGGGAACCAATAATTAAAGTTCCAAGGCTATAATGAGGCTCGCAGTCACACGCAAACATGTCCACAACATCGCCCAATCCTCCCCACAGGAAGACATGCACCGACAGACGAAACAGAACTACAGTTCCAAACAAAATCGTCAAACTCCATACACGGATAAAGGCACACAGGGGCGAGAGGACAGCTGCACTGGAATTATCGGCTATCTGACTAGCGCAAGCTCAAACACTAATACAAGCCCTGCCTCTCAGTATGAACAAATGAAACGTACCAAGGCTACTAACTGACTCCCTGTAACACGGAAATGAGTAGAAGCTAAAACGCCAGGTCTCTCAGCAAGAAAACCAATCACAGGCGAAAATAGAGCAAAGAACTGCTACTCTATACCTCTACGAGCTAAGTAACTAAAGAGCCAGCAAGAAATAAGCCCTGTCTCAGCAATGAGACGCAAAAGTAGGCGAGTAGCCCAAATGGTACGGATAACTCACAGCCAACAATACACCACAGTACAAAAAAATAAACAAACACAATGAACAATTAATCTCGAAGCCCCAAATGAAGGAAACGGAAGGCTTATATAGCTCACCAGCATTACATTCCAGCTGTGAACGTTGATTAACTTACTCCGTGAAAAGAAGGGACAGAGCCAAAACTCCACCAACGGAGCAGCGCCCACGTGTGGCGACCGAAGAACGCGACCGCAAGGAAAAAAGGTCATAAACCATGACACCCTTTTCTTTCTGTTTCCTACCTATCCGTCCTCAGATTCCTTTCCCTTATTATTGGTCCCCACTTTCGTGGGTGACTTGTTTGATCCCCAGTCTTGTCGCGTCTGGTTCTCCCCAAGCAGAACCTCACAGTATAACAAAGCCAATATGGATGAACCAGCGACTCTCGCTATAGCGCTCTTCACAAATGCGCTATCTGATCCTGTAAAGGACGCCCTGGTAGTGCTCGAGCCGCCTGCTACTTTCAGTTCCCTGGTATCCACAGCTATCCGCATTGACAACCGTCTCAGGGAGCGTGAATGAGAGAGAGAGAGAACACAGGGGAGACTGCCCCACTCGCTCTCTCTCCGCTCCTTTTGCGGTGCCTCCGGTCCCTCCTCCCGCTCACTCTTCGCCTATTAGGGAGGAGCCTATGCAGATCGACTTTTGGCTCCTTTCCTTCTTCTCGCGAAGAAGTTCTCATCAATGTTGCACAGCTGCACATGGTTGCCGGTGAGCTATTTAAGCCCATGTTCCTTTTGTTCTGGGCTTCGATATTAATTGCTAATTGTTGATGGTTTGTTGTTTGTGCTGTGCTTTGTTGTTTGGCATTATTTGTGCTGTTTTGTGTGTGGTTTATTTAGCCCTTTTAATATTTTAGCCAGTATGTTTATCTAGTGTTTTAAGGAGTCCGTTTTGCTCCGTTGTGCTTTGTTGGAGTTTTGCGGGACTTGGCTTTGTGCTTGAGCTTTCAGGTTAAATTCCTGTTTTGTGTGCTCATTTCAGTCGCCGCTTTCTGGTCTGTCCTTTGTTTGTCGTTTTACCTAGATCGTTCGCCCTTTGCTGTCTCCTTCTCCTCTCTCTGTCTGCTGTCTTCCGTGTAAGCAAGAGGAGTTTGTTTATTGAGAGACAGGGCGTTTTTTCATACTGACTTTAGGGCTCTATTTATTCTTAGAGGCAGGGCTTGTATTTTCTATTGAACTTGCGCTAGTCAGATAGCCGATAATTCCGGTGCAGCTGTCCTTTCACCCTTTGTGCCTTTATCCGTGTATGGAGTTTGACGATTTTGTTCGGAACTTTAGTTCTGTTTCGTCTGTCGATGCATTTCTTGTACCTTTATCCTTATATGGAGTTTGACGATTCTGTTCAGAACTGTAGTTCTGTTTCGTCTGTCAGTGCATGTCTTCCTGTGGGGAGGATTGGGAATGTTTGCGTGTGACTGCGAGCCTCATTATAGCCTTGGAACTTTAATTATTGGTTCCTTCGCCTCGTTACATTTCCCCTTACTGAGAGGCTAGGGCGTGTGTTTTCTAGTTAAGCTTGCATTAGTCTTTCTGCTTGTAAAGTTATGGGACGACGGTGCTCCGTCGGCTCGCCTGTAAAATGTTTCTTCCTCCTGGGAGATCGGGCGTTTACCCCTTTATGTTCTGCACGGAACGTTATATCTGTTCCTTCGCCTCCTTCTTACATTCCTCTTTACCAAGAGGCAGGGCTTTTATTCGCTAACTCGTGTTGGTCTTTTAGCCAATAATTCCGGTGCAGCTGTCCACTCGCTCCTGTGTGCCTTTATCCGTGTATGGAGTTTGACGATTTTTTTCGGAACTGTAGTTCTGTTTCGTCTGTCGGTGCATGTCTTCCTGTGGGGAAGATTGGGCGATGTTGTGGACATGTTTGCATTTGACTACTAGTCTCTGAGAGTAGCCTTGGAATGTTAGATCCCGTTCTTTTCGCCTCCTGGTAATTCTAATTCGCATTAGTTTTCAGTGTTTGTTTGCTGTGTGTTTTGTTTGTGCCATTGTGCTACTCGCCTGTTATGCGTCTCATTATCGAGACAGGGCGTTCTATTTCTGGCTCTCTTTAGTTACTTAGCTTGTAGTAGTATTGGGTATCAGTTCTTTGTTCCCTTTCGCCTTGTTGGGTTTTCTTGTCGTTAAACCAGACGTTTGTGCTTCTACTTTTTGGTGTGTAACAGTGAGCCAGTCTGTAGCTGTGGCATGTGTGTGTTCCTTGTCTTGTCTCCTCCCTTATCTGCGGGGTTTCCCGCCTTAGTGGCCCTAGGGCTTAAAGAATCCCCTTGCTGCGTTTGGCTCCTCCTACCTCACACGTCACGCCCCATTACAGTTTGAGTTTCCCTTACCTGCTAATGTCACTCGCGAGTACACTGATTTAGTGGAAGTGTTCAGTAAGCAGAGAGCTACTACCCTGCCTCCGCACCGCCCCTATGATTGTGCTATCAATTTATGTCTGGGCACTGTTCCCCCTAGGGGCCACTTCGAGCGCCTTCAGGGTGCTGCTGTTTTTTCCAAACTCGACCTCCGCAACACCTATAACTTAGTGCGTGTGCATGAGGGCAATGAATGGAAGACAGTGTTCAACACCATAGCGTGCACTATGAGTGCCTAATGATGCCGTTCAGGCTCACTAGCGCCCCCTCTGTCTTCCAGGCGTTAGTGAATGATGTGCTGCGGGAGATGCTTGAGAAATTTGTATTTTAATTTTCTCTCCGGACCTGCCTACTCACATCGGTCACATAAGGCAGGTTTTGGAAGCTCTCCTTAAGGCAAAGCTGTTTGTCAAGGCCGAGAAATGCTCCTTCCACTCCAACATGGTGTCCTTTTTCGGCTTCATTGTATCAGAGGGCAGGGTGCGGATGGACCCCGATAAGGTCTCAGCCATATTAAACTGGTCTACTCCTATGTCAGTTAAGCAGGTCCAGTGCTTCTTAGGCTTCGCAAATTTTTACTGACGATTCATTTGCAATTTCAGCACGCTAGCCGCGCCCATAACCGCTCTGAACAAAAAGACAGCCACTGCTCATTTTCAGTTGAACCCTAAGGCGGAGGCAGCTTTTTCGGAGCTAAAAAGAAGGTTCAGTTCGGAGCCCATCCTCATCACTCCCAATCCCTCCCTCCCCTTTGTCATTGAGGTTGAGACATTGAAGTGGCAGTAACACCAGGCATTGCACCTTGATCCGGGTCCAGGAGGGGCTCCTCCCAATCGGCTTTTCGTTCCACCCAACTTAAGGCCCCGGGTTCTTCTGTGGGGTCATTCCTCTCAGCTGGTGGCCCACCCGGGCGTTCACCGGACTAGGGAATTTCTCTCAAGATGCTTTTAGTGGCCTAAAATGGAGAAGGACATTCGGGAGTTTGTTGCCGCGTGCGCCGTTTGCACCTTAATTCTTTCATGTTTGTAGCCTATGTAAGTATTGCTGGCTATAATTAAACACTGGATTGCTGGATTAAAGGTAACAATAGCTAGCGAGATTATTTAGTAGATACATGAAAAATAGGAGGTAGGAGGTGGTGCTTTCAAATGTATATATCTTGCAATGTGTTGTAATGAAATGGTTATGTGGTGCATTACAATATCCCATTGCTGATATTAAAAAAAGGGCGATTAAAACGGTTTAATCTTTTGGTACGTCTTCAGGTTTGTGTCATGTTCAGGGGCTCAAATTTTTTATATCAAACTGAGTTGTTTGCATATGTGTGGTGCTAAAAGCCAACAACTTAAATTTTGATATCAACCATGTGGTTTCTTGATATCCACATAAACTATCATCTCAAGGGTTTATATCCCTGATATGAACTTTTCTATGACAGGTTGCATCCATGGTTGACAACAGCATTGGAGATGTGGATTACATTACTATTGCAGTATTTTGCAACACGTCCCCTACAGATATCATCTAGGTAAGTTTTCACTGATCTTACACTGCAGGCAGAAATATTTGTGAATGCTTATATGTTGATATTGTTACAAATATCATCACTGGGTATAAAAGGATATAAAAGACTCTTGATATCTTATTTTCTTATTTTCAGACTCTTATAGGCAATACTATAACCTATCTTCATTTTAATGGATCTCTATGGGAATTGGGGGGTGGGACTAGATTAAGCAGTAAATTACATGGGGATAAATCGGTGACATTTCTATGCCTGGGTAGATTTTTTTTCGGTCCCAAAATTAAGAAAATGTGCAGGGAATCGAGTATATCTAGTCAAAGTGTAAGTGGTATGTTTGTACTGACTCAATATGGGGATGTTTAAAATAAAACCAGTAATTTATTGGAAAAGATTCTGAGCGCATATTACACAAATGACAGCCTTCCCAAAGGTAGTGGGTCAGCTTGGTGCTGCTTGACCACGTCACCGTGTTTGCCAGGTTAACCTTCAGAGGCAGCCATACCAAATTTGCTGGAATATGGTACTATTCCAAAGAACCGGAGAGACAGCGTGGGGAGTAAGGGAGATACAGGGAATGGATTTCAGGGTACAACTGAAACCATCAGAGTTAACAGTGTGAACACATTACCAAGTTAAGCAAGTAGGAATTTTATTGGCAGGAATAACAGCAGTACGGTTTAAAAGTACATATTTTTTCAAGCAATTTCTGTCAAGAATCTAAAATATAGGCCTTAGGTGTTTTTTTAAGCTTTCATACTGAGGTTAAGGTTTTTTTTCTTCTCTGGCAGTACATTTTCCTTTGAATTGTTTTATTTTATTCTCAGCTAAAGGGCAAATGAAATATATATTACTTGCTGAGAGCAAACACTGGATGTGGATTTTTAGTTTCTAGCAAGAATCTTTTTTTATTTTATTTCTTTGTTCTGAAGGAAAAAAGGTAGGATTCTGGGAGACAGACAGTGACGGAAGCCCTGCTTAGAGGACTGACTGAGTCATTGATTGAAAAGAACATCTTTGCCTTTCTCGATGGGAAAAAAGGAATAGAGAAGACTCCTGTTGCACATAACAACCTGTGATGACCAACGACTTGTCACAACAGGTGCAAAGTATGGCTCCTGAAACTTAACCAGCCCAAGGAGAGCAGCTAATGGAGATTATATTCCTCAGAGCGGTCGCTATAAGACAAGGCATCACTTGACATAAGGCCAAACAATTCATTGACACATGCTTATGAATGATTTGTAATTATGTTATGATGTGGTAATAAAGGTGTTATACATGCTTAATGAACAATCTAATTATTTTTACTGTTCACTTCTGGCTTTCTCATTTTGGTATGTTACATACATACATTCTAGCATTCTGAAATTGTGTATGTTTGTCCTGATGAATCTTTCGTTTTCAAATCCGGAAACGCCTGGTTATGACACCAGATCTGCAGCCACTACTGCTTGGTGCCTCCTATATTTTTCAGTTAAAATTTAAATTGGAATGCAAGTGTAATCTGCTGATATTTTCACACACCATTCAGTTTTTGCCTCACATGTGTTGTTTGATTCATCCTATATTTCAGTTTGGTAATTCATTCTTTTGTGGCAATTACACTGTGCAGGATGTCAAGACTTCACACTTAGGCACAGCGTGATTGATTAATGAAGTCATGATTTATCACAGGAAAAGCATACTGAATCCAGGCTGTTCGCAGAACTATGCACTGTATGAGTCAGTGAGCTTCTTCTGTCATTGTTATAGAAGAAGGTAAGCTTGCCAAATGGAAAAGCATATATACAGTGAGCACCATAATTCATTGGACCGTGACACATTTTTTGTTATTTTGGTTCTGTACTCTAGCACTTTGAGTTTGAGGTTGAAGTGCAGACTGTCAGCTTTAATTTCAGGGTATTTTCATATTGGATAAACCATTTAGAAATTGTTGAACCTTTTGTACATAGTCCCCTCCATTTTCGGCTGTAAGTCATCAAGGGTCTGAGGTATCAAACAAGCCTGGATGGATCACTTGAAGGGTTGTTTCTCCTGATTTATTTTCCCATAGAGTTCAATAGAAAAATCTAGTGATGGTAATCTACAATACATATAAATGTAATTACTACTAGGAAGTATAATTAATTCATGTAATTTAGCATAATCAATATATGGTTACATGTGCTCTTTTAATAACACATTACTAAAATTCTTGTCTAACATTTGAATGTATGTTGCTGTCTTGGCAATGGTTAACCTAAGGCTAGTATATCATGTGCATGTACCTGTGTGTGTACGTTTATGTATGTGTGTCTTTATGTGTGTGTGTGTGTGTGTGTGTGCGTATGTGTTTATGTGCGTGTCTTTATGTTGGTTTGTGTGTGTGTGTTTGTGTGTGTGCGTGCGTGCGTGTGTGCATGTGTTTACGCGAGCGTTGTGGATCAGCCGGAGCACTAGATGAGATGGGTTATTGAGATGCAGTGAGGCGCGAAGGCTGCAGTGCCTTATGGTCCGGCTCTCCCTGGTGATAGTCAACACTGGCAACAGAAGCATGAAAGCACAGCAGTCTGTGCTCCCTGTGAATTACCAAATAATGAAAGCAACAGGGCTTACAAGCAGCTGCCGGTCCCCTCAGAAATACAGAGAAAAAACAGTGTGGATAAAACTATGCAAGCCCTACCCATGCTGCTCATAGCAGCAGCAGCCCAGCCACCACTCAGTTAAGTAAACACTGAGACATATGTTAGGCGGGAAATAAATGCTCCAACGAAGGCCCTTTAATAGGGATCTATTTTTGTATTCTCTGTGGGCATTCACTCTGTCTCTACTAAGCATAATAAATGTAACGGCCTTGCCTGGCCAACCACATGACTCTGAGACAATAGGTTGCTCTTCAGATGTAAAATGCTGCACAGAAATGTCACAGCATTAATCAATATTGGGTTAGCTTGCCAAAATGTGTTAAAGTTATCAGAGCCTACACAAATGTATTTAGGTTTATTTGCCTGTGCGGCCAGCATTGTGCCTTTATAGCTAAGAGCTACTCCGTCCCTCCGACTCGAATGTTTGAATGGAAGACCTCGTCAACCTTTTATAGAGGCCAGCTAATATTAGGCCAGGCAGGGAGAGGTGAAATAGCCCGTAACCAAATTTAAGTCGAATACAGAGACAACTCAGTGTTAATGGGTGAGATATAACTAATGCATGATGTAGGTGGGTTATACCAGAGAGGGCTGTCTTAAGGCAATGTTAGCATGTTAGACGCACAGCTCACCCACACAGTGCCCTTGGAAATGCATAGGGCACCTTCATATGAGTAACGAAAGAAACAGAGTACAACTTAATGCATCTTATTAAAGCAGCTGGCAGCTCAAGCCATCCTTAGATCAGTAGGTTATGCAAGATCATTTTCCCATATACATTCCACTCCAGTTTTTCAACATGAAAAAATTTACAGGAATTATTTTCCTGCAAACAGAGGTACCTTTCCCCAAATCTATGTACATTAACATGTACATTTACTGTTTTGTGTTTTTAATTTGGATTCAACACCACATATATTGAAAATGGCGACATCTAGTGTTTGTTAAAAATCACACCACATCAGTACAGGTAATTTCTTTAGGCAATATGCTTATTGCATAGACTGTTAGTTTGTCTTGCCAAGTGTTTTTGAAAATGTGCCCAAGGTCATCTGAATCATAATAACAGTGCTCAAATTCCTAATCTAATTTCCAGAACTTCATCATTTGCTACTTTTAGCACACTAATGGCAAGGCCTGGGTGCTGTTTTCTTTAACCCTGAAGACAAATTTAATCCGTGAATATAAGATTTACCTCATAAGTGAAAATGATCACAAAATGTTCTCACATTACTTGCAATCAAATTAATTGCTTATGATTACTGTTAATGTGCATATGGCATAAAATTATTCCTTGATAAATCCCGGTCTTACATAATATAAGAAGGGTGATGGAGGGAAGGTCTTTTTCAAGGCAAAGATATTTGGAACCTGTGAAAGGAAGAGGTGCTCACATGAGCAATGGACAGGTGAGCGAGGTGTGCACATTGCACAAGGTGTCAAAGGGTTCAAAGCTCAACAAACGTTGAATGACATCAGAGCTACTGCTGGGGATCATGGATTGTGTCAAAAGCCGTTATCAGACAAGAAACCCCAGGGCTCCCGGCGCCATGTGACAACAGCATTAGCTCTTGAGCTGCCACAGGGCAAAATAATCTTAGACATCTACACACAGTTGTAAGCCCTTGTAACAGGTATTGACTGTCTATTGCTGCGGTAGTTAACCATAGTCCTGGAGTGCCAGAGATATTCCTGGTTTTTGCTTCTTCTGAGACTGTAACTACATAATTGTATTAATCATTAGGCTTAATGAATGCAGATGACCATGTTCTGGAGGTAATCAGCAGTTAACCAATCAGCGTATCCGAATATTCAGGCTCAGGCTCTTAATAATCCATCAAATTTGTGCGATCAATCTTGGCTGGAACAAAAACCAGAAACATCTCCGCCGGAAATTCAGTTTTTTGTTCCATGTATTGGATATATAATCTCGAGAAACCTACACCACAAGGCTAAACTGAAACCTACACCACTAGATACATTCAATAAAAATAAACATAACATTTTTGAAAATATTCTCACTGCCACATGTTTTGTCATCCAAGACACTTGTATTATGTCAAAAATAAAAAGTAAAGACTTTTTTTTTCCTGCCAGGCCTCTGACTTTCTGAGTAGCTCGCAGACAGAATAAACAGCAGCTGAAAATGCAGGAGGACATGAGCTCTGGGCGGATGTGAACTCCACCATCGCGGATCGCGGGGCGTGCGTGAGGGAACGGTGTCAGGCGGATCCCTGCATGCCAGAGCGGCTCCTGCCATCTTCACCTTTCTGTAAGGCTGCGATAAATATTCCTGTACCCTGCTGCGGGAAAGCGTGTATATATGAATGTGATGATATCGATGCTGAGGTCAGCCAGGCATAGATTCTGCACACGGGGGCTTCTTTTTCGTGCTGCTGGCCAGGATTTTTTATTTAATATTTTTGTTATGTTGATGAAAATTCTGTGGCTAGACATAAATAACCAAAGGAGACATTTCTCAATAACTTTATTTTGCTTAACATTTTCATAGCTGTTAAGTACAGCAATGCTGAAATACATAGGCTACAGAAAAAGGTAAATATGGAAATAAATTCAGAAATATCTACACATTTTTTATTAAGTTGTAATTTTATTAATTTTCATATGTTTCTTCTATTTCTGCTTTTCTTGATGTGTGCATATCTCAATTATTGAGAAATGATTCACGAAATAATCCACACACCTTATTCTCAATTCTTTAATTGGTTGCTGCTTGAAACCAATTAAAGCCTTGATTTAATTGGTTTCCCCACCTGCTCGCAATGTGGTTATTCAAGATACTCCTAAATCAAAAGTTGATGTGAAGAAAACCATATATTTTGGTTTGGCAAAGGAAAGCAATGATTGAAAAACAATGTGGTTAAATTGAACTTGTTACCATGGAATTCCGACGTAATTTAACTGCGTGGTTACGGAAAACACGCACAGTTGGGTTGTATTAGTGCTGAATTTCAGTGTGACAAACTGTGTAATTGAGCACATTGAGTTTGACGAGTTACTGCATGGTACCTTTCAGCTGGAGGGGTATAAAGGGGCAAAGTTTTAAATGTGCATTAATTGTTTGCCTTAATTGCTTAATTAATGGTCGCGCGATCTCAGCTAAGTGTAGAATTTTATGTAGAGAGCAAAGCGCTTTTGCTCATTCAAATCAGTCAACCATTCATGCAACAATTACCCAGAATAGAACTGTTAAGAGCATTTGAGAAGATAACTAGCCTACTTTAGCATTCATCAGGCAGCCTATTGCGTAAAATACGTGCAACATCTAGATAGGTAGATGATGTTCTTTTTGGCAAAAAAATTATAACGTTTTCAACTAGCCTATTGCTCAACTCTGGCTTCGATACTGCTTTTAAATATTAATTTCACATTCACTGTAAGATAAAAGGCCATACAATTGCCAGTCCAAATACACAGCGTCGACTGTAATGCACAGAAGTGACCGCACTGTGACAGGCAAGGGGTGCGTCCCAATATTCTTCACTCCCCACCTCCCTTCCTCCACTCCCCCACTACCACTCCTCTCCTACCCGGAAGTATGTGAGGAAGGGAGGGGAGGAGAAGCCGAGGCTGCATTCGAATCCAATATAACACTCTCCCTTCCCTTGCTCACTTCCCTCGAGAGAGCTATCCTGTGCTTTGCTACGTGCAGCAAGCAAACTTAAAAGGTGCTCTGCAGGGGAGGATTGACGAGAAACAAACAAAAACGGAACCGAACCACCGTTGCAAGTTGAAATGTGACCGCCACATAGTTCTGTGGTGACCGCCCACTTTTCAATGTGGAGCATTGCATTGTGGGATTCCCTTCTTGCTGGACGCTTGCATTTTATACCCTTGGTGGAAGGGTAGATAAACGAGGAAGTGAGGGAATATAATTACTTCCTCCCCTTTCTTAAATTGGATCCGAATCACACTTGGTGTGGCTGCCATATTTCATCCTGGCATTTTGGGGATTCCCCCCTTGAAGCAAGGGAAGGGAACGACAGGAAGAAAAGATAAATTTCGGATTCTAATGCAGCCCTAGTTTGAAGCCGCTTCGCTCGTCTTCTCCACTATTGGGACAGTGGAGGGAGGGAGGAACGAAAGATCGGTTTCCGGGGCACGGAGTAGAGGAGGTGGTAGTGGAGGAAGGGAGGGTGCATTTTTTCGAGTATTGGGATGCACCCCATGTACTCATGCAGCCACGAGGTATGGAAGGCCAAAAGGGCCAAAAATACCTGGTCCATACACACGCTTTTACGGCACTTTGACGGTGCTTCTGTGGCGTTTTGGATATATACATTGAATAGTGTTACACATTTTGGTCCTAATGAAGAGCTGGATTTGTGTCCTTTCCTTTTGTAACTTATTGTTTATCTTCATCAACTTGTTGCAATAATATATGGCTATAAAATTAGTACCTTAATTGGGCAATTGTACAGGCTGACTGCTTTTAATTTGATGGTAACTGTGACACTGATTGTTTAATTGATTGCCAGGTGTAACAAAGCTCCGTCGCGGAAAGGTCCTCGATCGCTTTATGGAACTGCTACCAGCACTGCAGTGCACAAATATTTGTAAGAGAAGGAGCAACTCATCGGACTGCAGCACAACGACATTCTTAGAGAGACACAAAGAGGAGAGCAATTACACATTTTGGATATTGTATGTTCTGAAGGACACATGACCCAGCATTAATCCAGTGTGCTCTGAATATCCTGACCTGCTTTGGATCTACTTGTGTGTGCGAGAGCTCCTTCTCTGCCATGGGAATAATAAAGTCAAAGCAATGTTCCCGTCTAACTCAAACACTTGGCAGACTGTCTCAGAGCAGCTAGAACAAAGCAACAACCAGATCTTAAAGTTCTTGTGAAAATAATGCAGACTCAGAGGGCTCACTAGGAATAGGCTAAGTAACTTCTTTACCAGCATGGCTTGCAAAGTTAGTTACCCACATAGGCTAACTGATTCATTACTCAAATTGAGAATTCTTTTCCCCCATGTTCCATGGGAGGTTCACAAAAATGTTTTTTTTTTTTATTTCTACTCAATGAAGATTAAAAAAAAAAAAAGTTTTCCTTATTTCATGATGCTTATGTGAATATTTTTTCTTCCTCAAATGAAGAATTTTTTTTCCATATTTCATGCTTATGTGAATGCATTAAAGAAGCAGTTATTTAACGGCAATCGTGGGCTAAATACATTGAATAAAACTGTACAAATATAATAAGTTGAGCCCCTTTTCTTGTGGTTTAAATGTGGCCCTCTAGGCCTCTGAAGTTGAGTACCCCTGGCATACAGGAAGAGTGCAGCTGAAAATTGCAGCGCAATTTTAATTTCAGGCTCACTGCCAATGAAGGTCGTCGTGCGCTGATTCATGTGTTTTGGGATTGTCAAACTCTAATGAACCCAAGAGAACCTTGAGACCCTGAAATTTTACTCGTCCAAGGCCGACGGGTACATTATGATGTCACTTGTTACCGCACGTAAACCGGCATGTGTGGTGCACAAACTTGTGTTAACTTAATGCCTGCAAATCTAGAGAGGAGATATAAGGCAATTATTTATATGATGCTGCAAAATTTACAGTCAACAGGTTCACCCATCTACCAGAAATCAGCATGGGCTCAATAGACGTATGTAATTCACACTCTGGAAAAACAAGAAAACCATTAATCCAAAAATAATGACTTAATTGATTTTAAATCAGTACTTTTAACTATTTTTATTGAAAATGTGTTGATATAGTACAACATACAATATATATCTGAAAAACAAATTTAAAAAATCACACAGCATCAGGTCACCATGAATTTTGAAAGCCTTTGTTGGTAGAAGAGACAAATCTGCAAAACACTCGGCGCAGACAGAGAATGACAGCCTTTCTGTTTCCACGGAGCCCCTGGACTCGCAGCCGCACGAACAAGCACTGTTACATAAGCTTCAATGGTAATACTGCCATGTTGCTGCAAAGCCCCCGGTTCCATTATGGACTCCAATGGAGAAAACAAAAAAATCCCTTTTTTATTTCCCTGTTTTGCGTGAAAGATAAAGGAGAAATGAATTCTCGCAGTTTTGAGTGTTCACAGGTGACAGAGAGAGCTAAGCAGTTGAAGGAATGTTATGAGATTTCACTCGGATAAAATGAGAGAGATGTCAGGGCGTTGTTGGCGGGCCACCGTGTATCGTGTTGGCTAAGGATCTGGGTTTGCAACCACAAGGTTGTAGGTTTGACTCCCAGGTGAGGTGCTGCCTTTGTACCCTTGAGCAAGGTGCATAATTGGTTCAGTAAACAACCAGCTGTATCAATGGATTCTCTCTGGATATCAGCATCTGCTAAATGCCTAAGGTGTGATGTACAGTAAATGCAGGGCAAATGCTCCTGATTCCAAAATGCAATGCAATATTCGTGTATGATTTATAATTCTTGGTGCAACCAGCACCTCAGCAATGAGAAACATCAAATATGGCAGTGCACAAGGCTGTTTTTTTAGCAATAGAGTCTGACCCCACTACCTCGCCTGAGAGTCGTACTGCAATCAGCAACTCGATAATAAGCAAGCCCCATTCCCTAACCCCTATATTATCCAAACGTGCAGATAATATGTCACTGCCATTACCTCAGGAAGGATTTTCATAAAACAACCTGTATTCCCTCATGATAAAAAGCATTATAAGAAACACATGTAATAATGATACATTTAATATGGCAAAATATGTCATATATTATTATGTTATATAAGAAAAAGCGTTTTTCCGCTTTGATTATGAGAATAATAATAGAATTATACAATTACATTTATGAAAATGGTCTTTCTAAAAAATATACTATACACAGCAAGTAATATAAATATTTAGACTGATTCGACTCACTACTTTATTTTGTCCCACAAGGTCCCGCTAGGTAACCGCAGTACCTTTTCTTTACCACTAGATGGCGAAAAGGGCACTTAAAGGTAATTAATAAAATAAAGTTACAATCTCCTAATAGAGCCTAGCATTATGTTTCATTATTTTTTAGAGAGGGTCTACCAGGAGAACGGGGTCACATTGAGCTGTGGGGTTTGAGGGAGCCCTCTATTATTCCTGGATTGGTTATATCAGCCCCAAAAAGATAGAGGATGACTTCCTCAAGGGTCTTCAATGGCTACCTACCTGGGGGGTATACTACGAAGTAGGCTTACTGAGTTAGCTGGATAACTGCACTGAGTAAAATCCGGAACAGCTCTTTTTACTTCAGTCCATGTTCCAGATTTGGGAGTGTTCTGGGTTTTACTCCGTGCAGTTATCCAGCTAACTCAGTAATCCTGCTTCGTAGTGCACCCCTCTGATAGACCCCGACTGCTCCGCCCCCATCCTTCCTTGTGATAGCCCGATCACCGTGGGAACGAGAAAGCCAGCACGTCAGCACTGTCTTTGGTGTATTTCTGTGTCCCAGAGGAAGAAGTTCTCGACAGGAGCAGTGTGTGCATTGACTGACAGCCCATCTGATTCTCCCTGCGTCTTATCAACACTCCGCGCTAACCTGTCACCGAGCGCCAGTCGCCCGGGGGCAACTTCCTGTCCCTCCCGTTGAAACGTAGAAAGCCGAATATTGCGGAATATATGAGAGGGAATGCGAGAGGCCTGTCCTCACTGTCTCACTTTCCGGATTTCACCTTGATATCGTTAATGTACACGTGCAAAAACTATAAAATCATACATTTAAGAAAAAATATTTTCAATGTGACACAATGGACGCTGGCATGGTTACTCACAGTTTTACAGAGCGCAGTAGTAGACGGTATATTATGAAACTAATTACATGATATTTGCATAAAAAGGCATGCGTTTGGTGTCAATAATGTATATATTTAACTTTTTTACTTCATATTTTGCCATATATTAATATATCACATTTCCATGAGGTCAGAAATTACACAAAAGGGTCTCTCCTACCAATCTGGAGTATGCTGAGAGGAAGCGACGAATAACGTTTGCTCACAGGGAAAAGTTTAGTACGATCTCTTTTTCTTGGGGAAATTCGCCCGTGCTCTCATGCATCCGTCGACGTGGCAACGGAAGACCGCGGACGACGCGTGAAACCACGGCTCTTGCAGGCAGACTCGGGGTTCTTTACGTGCAGTTCCCAGGCCTATTAGTAACAATGATCCCTGGGAACTCCTTCATTTATAATTTTAGATTTTGCTCGCTGTGGACATTGGACTTGCAGACTTGCACATACCATTTGGATGTCACGCATAATTTAAATAATATGTCCAAATATGAAAGCTTGCCTTGATGGGTTTCTAAGGGTATAGTATATTCCAAATGCTTTAATAGAAAATGACGTATGAATGATAGATGTGGGAGGAAAGATTTCAGTCTACAAAAAGTATACGGACACTTAACATAAACATATACGCCTATACTTCACAATATTGCACAAATACTCAAGTGACATTTTTCCTTTTTCCATTTCTTGCTCATCTTGCTGGTACACACACACACACACCACACACACACACACACACAGACACACATACGCGTTCAGATTCACACATACTAAATTTCAACATTTTATATCTTCACCCAAAATAAAATAGATATATTGAATAGTGGCATATAACAATACAATTGACTACATCGTTTTAGTTTGGCTAAATAGTTTACTTAAAACACTACATTCCTTGGCTGAGAAAAGAAACAACAGGTAATTATATGAATTGTTGTGCTACTTCTCTTGTATATAGAAAATATCTATCTCTCAAAAAAGTCTAATTTCCTTGCCCCTACATGTCTCTGGGTGTCGAGGCCTGACCACATTGAGCACTGTTGTGAAATACAGACCAATTAAAAGCCAATTATTTACATAAAAAGAAAATAAATAATTCCAAGCTTATAAGTGGCTTTGTTGTTGCGGTATATACAGACACTAAGGGAAATTAATTGTTAAGAAGTGACTATTAAAAGTTTTAATTAAGGGGAAAACCTTGAGGTTTGCAGTGTGAAATATTTTTTTACAGAGGACAAAAAAGCGGAGATATCCAAAAAGAAATTATATTTGTACATGGGGACTCAAACGGTTCAACCGCTTACCTCCAATTCAGACTGTCCTCTAACCCCTGTAAATTTCTGTACTCAGGTTTTATCGCTTAAATATGGAAGATTTATAATCTGCATACTTTTAATATCTAATTTTGGATTTGTTCCTCTTTGTATTTTATCACTCAGAAAGACAGAAACTTTTTTCAAAGATTAATATCTTTGTTTGGACTTTTACGTTGCGTTATTTAATTTTAGCTTTTGTCGCTTTACTTTCACACTGTGGTTGACAATGCAGGTTAGGATGGGAACTGATAAGGTAAATCTGAGTAATCTAACTAGTTGACAATATCAATCCAGCATCAAGTGTGTGTTTCACAATAAGAGATGTGCATAAATTAAGAGGTAGCCATTTCCAGTGCCTTCCTATATCCAACAAAACAGAAACCCCTGGGTGTACAGAAAAAAAAGACAGTCACACCACTATGGATGTTTCCAGAATCAGCGTTTTTCAGACGCTGAATTTGAATTCTGCCAATGCCTCTTCCCGCTAACTTACAGAACTAAGTCTGTCTATCTATGGATCTGTCTGTCTGTCTGTCTATGGGTTTTGCTCAAAGACCTTAAGAGATAAACGTTTCCGATCGCGGCTCTTACGGAAAAAAGAGCGGAAAAGTGGCGTCTCCAATAACATTAAATAAAGTCCACATTTGTCTGCCTTTTTTTCTTTTTTTTGGGACTCTTATTGTCCAGCCATCGGAGCGGCGCGGTTTATTGAAAAGAATGCAGTGAATTTCCTGTTAGTTTCTACAGGGGTATGCTTTGTTTTTCCTCTGGCTAAGAGATTTTCCATCTACTTCCCAACTCCATACTTCAGTGCGAGGGGCCAGGGAGGCGAGCCTAAAAGGTTGGGTGAGCTACACTCCTCTGTTTCCCCACCCCTCCCATACGCCCCCCCCCCCCCCCCCCCCCCCCCCCACCGGTATATGTTACGGTCTGGCATATTGCAAGTTTGGTTGTGTTTGTGACAGAGTGAAACGGTCAGGCATATTGAACATGTCGTTGTGTTTGTGAGAGAGTGAAACGGTCCGGCACATTGAGCAATTGGTTGTGTTTGTGAGAGAGTGAAATGGTCCGGCACATTGAGCAATTGGTTGTGTTTGTGAGAGAGTGAAACGGTCCGGCATATTGAGCAATTGGTTGTGTTTGTGAGAGAGTGAAACAGTCCGGCATATTGAGTGTGTCACTGTGTTTGTGAGAGAGTGAAACAGTCCGGCATATTGAGTGTGTCGTTGTGTTTGTGAGAGAGTGAAATGGTCTGGCACCTTGAGCAATTGGTGTGTTTGTGACAGTGAAACGGTCCGGCATATTGAGTGTGTCGTTGTGTTTGTGAGAGAGTGAAATGGTCTGGCAGCCTTGAGCAATTGGTTGTGTTTGTGACAGAGTGAAACGGTCCGGCATATTGAGTGTGTCGTTGTGTTTGTGAGAGAGTGAAATTGGGTCCGGCACATTGAGCAATTGGTTGTGTTTGTGAGAGAGTGAAATGGTCCGGCACATTGAGCAATTGGTTGTGTTTGTGAGAGAGTGAAACGGTCCGGCATATTGAGCAATTGGTTGTGTTTGTGAGAGAGTGAACAGTCCGGCATATTGAGTGTGTCACTGTGTTTGTGAGAGAGTGAAACAGTCCGGCATATTGAGTGTGTCGTTGTGTTTGTGAGAGAGTGAAATGGTCTGGCACCTTGAGCAATTGGTTGTGTTTGTGAGAGAGTGAAACAGTCCGGCATATTGAGCGTTTGGTTGCGTTGGTGAGAAAAACGCAGGCCTATGCCATGCTGCTGGTGGGCGTACTCTGGGTGCTGCCGATGCTGCCGTTGGCGCTGCTGTTCTCTGATGGTGCCGGGTTGCAGGGACAGCCTGCCGCTTGGTCGCGGTGCAGGGACACCCTGCCGGGGAAGCGAAAAAAATTAACCGTGAAAAACGATCCTCCTTTCCTCCACTACCACCTCCTCTCCTCCATGCCCCCAGAAACAGATCTTTGTGTCCTAATCTAATGTTGCTAATTTCATATTAATTATATATTAATTGTTATATGTGAATTAACGTCTCACGCGAACCGCAATGTCAGGTACATTGTATACTGTATACGCAACTAATTGTACTGGAAACGTACAAGCAGTTCTGCATACTTCTGGATAGGAGACGAGTGGTGGAGAGGAGTGGGCGGAAAGGAGGTGAGGAGTGAAGAATATTGGGGCGCACCCTCAGGCCCCCTTACCTGTGAGATGCACCGCGGTCGAACCCAAATCCAGTCCGGATCCAATCCCTAGAACAACGGGAGAAATTAGTGTTAATGGAAGAGGACTGACCTGCGAGATTCATACCCGGATAGTCTGTGGTGAAATCCCTCCTGCTTTGTTATGTAGCTGCTGCTGTTGTGACTGTACCCTCAGCCTTCGCTCTGATAATCGTTTAACACCTGATATTGAAGTGCTCCTCAGCCATCTGTGGGTCCTGATTACATCGACTTTCCTGAGTTAATGTAACTACAATTTGTGGGGAATGTTACAGATACGTCAAATCAAGGGACATCGGAGGTGACTGTATGTAATTACATGCAACTGCAGTGCTCTTAGCCTTAAGTATATTTTAAAGGCCTGGTCAAGTACCAATACTCAGTAAATATTAATTCATCACATAAGTAAAAGGGAGATTTATTGCAGTGTTGAAGCAGCTTCCATAGGCATTAAGAACAACATGTGAATTAATTATTAGTATTAGAATCAACTTTTTTTGCTTATAAAAGAAACCTAATAAAGTAAGGGTGTGTGCAAATGTGTAGTAAGATTTCCCCGTATGGAATTGGAGGCCATTGTTTAAAAAGAGCAGGACCATGACTGGGGCTCACCGGTCCGAATTTTGATGAACCACAGCGCACCGATGAGAAGCACCCCAATGAGAAAGCCTCCAAACGCAACCCCCAGGATGGCCGACAGGCCAAAACTGATGCAGGTCCCTGAGGAACACACAAGAAACATCTCAAACACCGGAAAACAGCATCAGGTGACATGTAGCTATTCGCCTCAGCGATGTCACCATTCGCCTCAGCGATGCCATCATCTCAGCGATGTCAATATTCGCCCCAGCGATGTCGTTATTCGCCTCAGCGATGTCATTGTATGTCTCAGTGATGTCATTGTTTGCTTCAGTGATGTCATTGTTTGCCTCTTGTTGGAACACATTCAATACAAGGCCCTTTTGGAATACTTTTCAGTTTTATGAGTGAGCTTTAGGGCTCTATTTTAATAAACCAAACGCAATGGTGAACGCAAGAGTAATCGCTTGGCGGTATCGCTCTGAGGGCGTGTCAGCGAGAAATTTGGTAATTTCATGACGGCAATCTTGGCGCACCTTATGGCGGTATTGCTAAAAGGCTGGGTTTAAATGTCCAAGGTGTGTCTCTATGGTAGCCAATCAAATTGTTGTTCTCATGCTTTAAAAAAAAGCCAGTTGGAACACAATCGCTCCATGCAATTTCATAATGAGCAACCCAAACGCACTGGACCGTCAACTTGGATGTGTGTATGATTCTACGTGGGAACATGCATTGAAATGTTCATTTTAAAAGCTGATCCGATACTTACCATTTATCTAGCCCTATTAAACCGCTCAGCCAGTTGATTACTCTTTGCTCTGGCTGTGATGGGGACCGCGACCACTGGTGCAGGTGGGGCAAGCTAATTTTGTCGCATGTCACCTGGACATTGATGGAATGTGTTCCTTTGCGATTGACGAAAACTATTGCATGCTCGGTGGTGCGCGGATTTGTATGTGCATGCAGTCGATAGCACCAAGCACCCCGGGGAACCCACACTTGAGAAAAAATGCGAGTTTTTGACTTTTTACTGCATTCATTGTCGTATAGTTGAGGAAGGACACCCGCTGAAAGTATCCCAGATAGCAAGCGAACGTTGAATCGACGTAGATTCAATGTGGAATTCCGACGTTGATTCAACATCAATTTGCTCATCGAGGTCACGTTTAATCAACGTCAGAATACCGACAAATATTGAATAATAATCTAAATTGAATAATTTTTTCGCCCACAGTACACTCACTGCAATGAAGTTGTATTTTTATCAATTTTATTACGTGTTCAGTAATTAATGTCTAGGCCTACCAAATAGCTGGCAAAGCAATATGACGTTAGGCGAATAATTTAGGCTACAGTTACTGACATTATCGGCTACTAACTAGTTCAGTTAGCTAATGGAGTGAGTCAGTGATGGCGACAAACGTTACAACTTTTAAACATCACGTTTAGATATATTTAACCTTGATTATTCAATATTTGTCGGTATTCTGACGTTGATTCAACGTGATCTCGATGAGCAAATTGATGTTGAATCAACGTCAGCATTCCACATTGAATCTAAGTCGATTCAACGTTCGCTTGCTATCTGGGATATCCTTTCTGTGTATTGTGTAGTGGTAGGCTTATGATTCAACTGTGCCAATGTGTAATTTATATATTATAGGCTATTGGCCTACATATCGAAAGTTTCTTGTAAGCTGTCCTGTTTTATTCTAGTAGTTTAAATTAAAATTAATTAATAATAATAAGTATAGGCTATTTGTTCATTAAATGGAAGTGTAATGTTGGCATCACCTATAGACACTACATAGAACTACATGACTAATAAGTTGTCAAATTGCCAGAGTCCTATTGCGTTGCCGCTAAGAGGTGGTTCCAGCTGATCATAACGCAATGGGTTTTCGTTGGTTCAAATTGTCACTACGCCAAAAGTATTTTAGAACACGCCCCAGACAGCGCCACCCATCCCACTGCAGCGCAAGCGAAAGGATGTTATGTTGAGAATTTGTTGATCCTAGCGGTATTGCTGAGAAACGCCATAGCGCCAGTTTTTAAGACGTTGATGCTGTCAACAAGCTTGCGTTTGACTATACCGTCCCCTTGCGCTGGTTTGCGCCGGTTTGAAAATAGAGCCCTTAAACTAAATGGCTAGCAAATGTAATCTCTTAAAATGGCTTATTATTTAACAAGTACAAGGGTACCATCTCCTCTGTTTGTGCAACTCTGTTTTTCCCAGCACTGACTGAACAAAAATCGTTAAAAAAAAAAATGAAAAAAAACTTGTTTAGCAGAAGCTTATCACTGAGCTGTACATGGCTCTGTGGTTTCTCATTTTGTGCACTGAAGTCATGGATGAGGTCACACAGATTGGATCCAGCGCCAATCCACCACCCCTCCGGGGACAGCATGCACCATTGTCCAACTCACATTGTCCAAATACAGTCAACTTTAGAAAAAAAGTTAAGAAAACATTTCAAAAAGCCCTTTCCCCAAGACACAGCTGTGGAAAAACAGGCACGTTGACAAGCCACAGAGCGGCTGTCAGCCTCAGCTCCATGCACTGCTCCAACTCCCCCGCCCCACGCCTGTTTCAGCCAATCAGCTGGCAAGAACGGGAGCAGTCCTGAGACCCCCCCCCCCACCTCCATTAATTGGTGCTGATGTATCACGGAAGTTAATCAACCCCCCACAACCACCACCACCCAGTCCAAGCCATCCTGTTGTCCTCCAAGAAGTCTGCGCTAATTACACAACACACATCCCAACCTCCACTGCCCGCCCCCCCCGACCGCTGACCCCTACTTCCTCCAGCTTCCTGCAGAACCCTGCCATGGCCCACCAACCACAGGTCCACAACGGGAGGAAGAACAGGATGCAGAAGGATGAAGGTCTAACTCCTCCTGGCTTTCATCTCTTTTCCCAATGCGGTGGGAGAATGAGGGCTTTGTCACAGCCTTTCGTCATTCGCTTGAGTAGAGCTCACACGCTTTGCGCTTATGGCATCTGCTCACAGCTCACGAAAGCGTTCAGGTCACCAGCTCGTTTGCCAGCATGCTTACAGGGAGCTGTGCAGCAGGAGTCGATGTGCAAACACCTAAATGTGCAAAGTCACCCACAATGAAACTCCCCAGGTACAAAATCTAATTCGAGCAGAGGTGAAGAATGTTTTCAAAAATAATTGCTGTGGTGAGGCCAAGTGGTGCAGTCCATGGGCCATGGGGCAGAATTTTATTTCCAAAACAACTAAACAGCCGATCAGATATACGTTTCATATGCCAGTGCTAAAAGCTGAAAAAAACAGAGAGCGGAAATACCTGCTCAGCTCAGGTGGGAGGGCAAGAATTCTGCCAGGGTTAGATACTAGGGTGGACACCTGACTTAGACTACAATTCCCAGCAGCACCATGGAGAGAGTTTCCAAAGACATGGAGCATGTCCAAGGGAAACTGCAGGCTCTTGGCACGCTGTACCCCCCCCCCCCCCCCCCCCCCCCCACCCCCCCTCCAGGTTTAGGCCCGCCCTGCCGCTTAGCAAATCCCACAGAAGCTAGCCGAATATTTGTGAATAGATCTCCCCTTGTGTGACCAAAGATGCAAAACTTGGCAGTCGCTGAAACTGCATGAAAAAAAGAGGGTTGTTGAGGTCAGAAAGGAGAACCTTGGGTTTAACTAGAGGAAGCTTTTACACCCCCCCGCCCCACAGCCCTCGCTGGCTCCAGAGCTCCCTCTCCAGGGGATGCCATATTGTCCTGCAACCCAGCCACTAAACAAAAGAAAATGTGAAAAAGAACGTCAGCTGCGTCTAAATTTCTCCGTCAGGAGAAACGTCAGTTCCACTCGCTATTTTCCCTGACGCAAAAATAAAAATTTGAATAATAATGGGGGGGGGGGGGGGGGGTGGTAGGAATAACTTGCTGGCCCTAGCCAGCAAAAGAAAAAAAAACTCTTAATGGTTTTGTTTTCATTGCAGTGATTCCAAAACAACATCCCCCCCACCCCCCCGAGTCGTCTGGAGAGCCTTGATTGTGTGATTGTGGAAGGGTACAGGAATGCGAGGTTTGCGCCTGACTCATCTGCTGGAGGATGACCTGAAACAGCGTCTTTGTGAGACAGCGGCATGGAGGCTCGTGTTTGGACAGGCGCACGTCCTCAGACACGATAAATCCCCACAGACTCGTTATTTCTGATTGAGGCCGCGAGGTCAGGCGGCAGGCCTTCCGAAGTAGAATGCCCCACCTCGTGTACCTCTGACACCCCTCCAAGCCGCCCCTCAACCCTATCCCCACCGCTCACAAATACTCGGACCTTGTTACCACGGTGAAGGCCATACAGGCGTGGCATGGGTAACAACACCCCGTACGGGTTTTGTTCTCTTTTATCTTTTCTCTGCTGCCGTTGTTTTTGTTGATTCGCATTGGATGCACATCGTCACAGAGCTGTGAAGTCTGTTAGCGCCCGGAAAACAAAACGACGAGAACAAAGAAAGCCGAAAAGGCTGAGCTGTAGGGAGCCGGCTCACCTGGAGCCGATATGGACGACTGGACCACTTCCACACTACGTCTGACCCTGCCTCCATCTCCACAGGTCTGGCGGGAAACAAAATAAATGATCCATAAAATACTGCTCATTTATGAGTAAGATGATAACCCAATTTACCTTGAAATCAAATAAAAACTTACTTCCCAAAAACAGTTTTTAGTTGTTGTTGTTATTCATGTCCTGTCATAACTACAAAAAAGTTCCATGCAGTGACATTATTATTTCATGTAAGAGTTCAACCTTTTTTTAACAATTTGGAAGCTGGATAATTTTTTATGCAATACCACCATGACGTACAAGCTGATATTTATATTATATTTTTTATTTCATTTGTACTTCATTTGTACTTCACCAGATTATAAATATTTTTTCCACATCAGTCTTTCCACCAAACTTTCCCCTGACGCCCTTCCTGTCCCTCTCTCCCTCCCTTATCTCACTCTCACTCATAAATGTGACAACATCAACGTTTCCACTAAGGTCCCATTTTACATTACATCTTTTGTGCCCATAAATGCATGGTAGGTAGCCATGTAATCAACTGCTTTAATGGATTAATGAACTGCTGAGTGACAGTGAAGCCCAGCAAACCCTGTGGATCTCCACGGCCAGAGTTGGCCACACCTGCTCTCAGCAGTGGGAAAAATGGCGGGTCTAGATGGGCTGGATGGTCTGGTCTCGCCATCAGGGCCATGAATATGTATACAGTATGCTGAAAATACTATACATGTATACAGTATGCGATTTCTTTTTTAAGACCGGTTTAAAGAGAATCGCTACAGCCAAAAGGGCACTTCTGGTGTCTTAGGGCAGGGGGCATCAGCAGATTCAGCAAATGTTGGTGTCTGTCTGTGCACGAGCCTGCTCGCCATCAAATGCTCGTACGTTCTTCTGTTCTTATGGTCCTGGGACAGAATGAAGAGGAAGGCAGAGGGAGTGCCGAGCCGAACCGCGCCTCACCTGGTTGGAGCAGAGCTTGACGGCGCACTCAAAGTCCCAGCTGGTGGCGGTAAGCTCCTGGAGGTGCTGGAAGCTGAAGCTAAGCCTGGTGCTGCTGGGACACACCTTGCTGGAGCAACCCTCCATCAGGAAGGGCATGTCCTGCACCAGTCGGCACGGCCCCTTGGAGTGCACCGAGCAGTTCTTCACCCTGGTGGTCAGGTCGGTGCCCCCAAAGGTCTTACTTGAAATCTGGAAATGGAGCAGGGTTCACACGGGTCACCACTTCTGAAAACTATGGCCCCAACATAAACATTTGTCCTTAATTATGATTCACAAGGAAAGTTTTTCTCCACAAACTTTGCAGTTTGGTGAGTAAATTTTGGTGATTTCTGAACCCACCACACTGTGTTTGTGAAAATAAACAGGAACACTTGATGAACAAGAGCACTTTAATTGTGAGAAAAAGCTTAACCCCTTTGCACAGATGCCTAGTGACCAGGATGACGACGCCAAGATTTTGCTCAACTGATGACATTCATTGCTCCTGCAGCCAAACTATGAGTGGAAACAACAAACTCTGTGTTGTAGCTTTATTAGTACACAATTTGTGACCACTCTGCCAAAGACAGAGTTTCGAAGTGTCATACTGTCACGCAGCTAGTCCATTTAACAAGCAACCCCCCAGTCTATACCTGCAACTATACCTACCTATGCATGAGACAATGGACAATAGTGTCTGGGGGCCCTATCTTACACCCGGCGCAAAGCGGCGCTAACCCAAACGCAAGTGTCTTTGCTATCTTACACCCGGCGCTAGGTTCATTATAACACCGAGCGCTTACGTTGTTTAACTACCATGTATTCTTGCGGCCATTACAAGTGAACTGGGCGTGTTGGTCTTAAGATGAGGAGTGGCCAGGATTCTTTTTGGCCTATTGCTATCTTGAGCCAGCAGAAAGCGCTTGCGATAGAACCACCACAAACCTGGTCTGAAGTCATGTTGCAGTTGTTTGCATGTTATTTTAACGGCGCATATAAGTGCGTCTACATAGGCGTGTGCACAAGGCGCGTACCCTCCTGTCTGTTACACACAGGGGGCGCGCACAAGCATGACTAAACTATCTAGATCACAATGTGAAATATTATTATTGTGTAGGCTATATCAAAAATGCATAATAATAAATGGTTCCATAGGTCCACATACCTTTCCCTCAGCGAAGGGAAACGATGCCACATTACATTGCTCTCAGCCCACTCCATCAACATCCAGGCGATGTGCGATGGTACGGGACAATGGCTATCCATTAAAAAGGAGCTGGTAACACCTATGTCAAGCCCAGTGTGCAAATTGTCATTTACACCTAATGCGTGAATTGTCATTCAATGGAAAACTCGCACACTGCAATAGACGGACATTTGAGTTCTGAAAATGTGCTTCAGATGTCATTACAATACAGCTCTGTTTATCTAGGAATACAGCCTGTAAGTAAATAGAATGGTTTGTGACTGAAAAAAGTTCAAAACCTTGTCCAGTGAATATTGCTTTTATTGTTTTTCAAATAGCCTAGGCTACAGCGGACTCGCTGTGCATAAGGTTTTTTCGATAGCCTATGGTTAAAAAACGGAGATAAATGTCATCATGTTAACTGAATTGTAACCTTAGCTATTCTTCGTCCTTCATATTTTTTTAATTACAGTGACAAGGTTTCCATACACTCAGCTTATTAAAACCCAGCTGATTTCACCTGTTATTCCATAACTGAACAAAAGATTTTAAAGAGAACTAAGCATCTAATTAGAAATGAAATTTGCAGCACGTTACACAATTAATCGACAATTAATTTTAATGCCATTATCTGCATGTGCGCTTTACAGGAGCAGGTCTGTTTCCCCTGCTGTAAATCACACTTTTCACGGTCTTCCTGGGAAAGTGGATCGTTTTAAAGCATTACGCTACCAGTAAAACAGGTTGGTCACATTTCCATAAGCAGGACATTATAAAACAAAAAAAAAGGGAAAATATGCTGAACCTATGGGTTGCCAACCTGACAGATTTATTGTATTTAGTGTCATCATTAAGGCAAAATAATGTTATTTATGTTATTAATCAAAATTAGAATGCATCCCAATGAACTTCGGATGAAGCTTGAACATGAGTTAATTGCATAATCAAATGAAATTCGTTAAACAAGTAGGCTAATTTGGTGTTTTATAAGGTGAGACGGAAACCATTGGTCGCTTATTCTCAGCTGTTGCAGGTGCTTTTAACGAAATTTAACCGCATATATTTTGTAAACAGCACTGTCAGGAATTACCGGGAACTCATAATGGTTAGCCCGAATAATATTGATCATAGGCTACTATTGATCCATATAGCCTATTCCTCGATCGCACTAAACATGCACGAGCATGTCTGTTTCGCCATCATAAGCACTCCGCCAAGGTGGAAAAGCATGCTTTTAAAGGGAATGGGATATGACATTTTGATTGGATTATTGCATGTCACGCCCAAGACACACCTATAATTAATGAAGAGACTAGGTTCAGCCCATTTGGACGTTGCGCCGTGCTTAGCGCCCAAAAAACACGCCGTTAAACTAGCAAAAGTGGACTTGGACACGCCCTAAATGGACTAAATACACTTACGCTCATTAACGAAAGGTCATTTCAGGCCTATGCCTACAGCCACATTACCTCTGCATAGATCCTCCTGTTGCTCTGCACCTTACTAGTGGGGTCCAGGGGGATCCTGTAGTCTGGGGAGGTGTACAGCTGCATACGCAGGTACGGGTCGGCTGAGTCTGGGGCGGAGGAGGTGTCTTCCAGCGGTGCTGGGGACGTCCTCACCTCTTTAGCTGTAACAAAAAAAAAAAGGGGGGGGGGGGGTGTTCATTCAGAACCAGCAGATGTAGGAATCAGAGGAGATGGTGTCTGACAGTGTGTGTGACTATGCAGTGTGCAGTGTGTGACTGTGCAGTGTGCAGTGTGTGACTATGCAGTGTGTAGTGTGTGACTGTGCAGTGTGTAGTGTGGTGTGACAATGCAGTGTGTAGTGTGTGACTGTGCAGTGCCCAGTGTGTGACTGTGCAGTGTGCAGTGTGTGACTGTGCAGTGTGTAGCGTGTGACTGTGCAGTGTGCAGTGTGTAGTGTGTAACTGTGCAGTGAGTAGTGTGTAACTGTGCAGTGAGTAGTGTGTGAGTGTGCAGTGTGTAGTGTGTGACTGTGCAGTGTGTAGTGTGTGACTGCGCAGTGTGTAGTGTGTGACTTTCGCCAGCAGCCATACCACTATGCAATCTGCGCCTGCTGAATGGCTGAAGCTAAGCAGGTTGTGGGCTTGGTTAGTACTTGGATGGGAGACCTCTGGGGAAAACTAAGTTGCTGCTGGAAGTGGTGTTGGTGGGCCAGTAGGGGGCAGTCTTCCCTCTGGTCAAATAAACCCCAATGCCCCAGTGCAGTGATGGGGACACTGTGCTGTAGGAGATGCCGTCTTTCGGACGAGACGTTAAACCGTCCTGACTCACTGTGGTCATTAAAGATCCCATGACACTTATCGTAAAGAGTAGGGGTTTCCCCGGTGTCCTGGCTAAACTCCCAACCCAGGCTCATTCAATCTGCCACCTAATCATCCCCCAGTTTAATTGGCTAAAAAAAAATGTATTCTCTCCCTCTCCACCTCAGCTGATGTGTGGTGAGCATACTGGCGCAAAATGGCTGCCGTTGCATCACCCAGGTGGGTGCTACACATTGGTGGTGGTAGAGGCGAGTTTCCCCCTCATCATTGTAAAGCGCTTTGAGTATCTAGAAAGGCGCTATATAAATGCCATGTATTATAATTAGTATTATTGCAGTGTGTAGCGTGTGACTGTGCAGTGTGTGACTGTGCAGTGCCCAGTGTGTGACTGTGCAGTGCGCAGTGTGTGACTGTGCAGTGTGCAGTGAGTAGTGTGTAACTGTGCAGTGAGTAGTGTGTGAGTGTGCAGTGTGCAGTGTGTAGTGTGTGACTGTGACTGTGCAGTGTGTAGTGTGTGACTGCGCAGTGTGTAGTGTGTGACTGCGCAGTGTGTAGTGTGTGACTTTCGCCAGCAGCCATACCACTATGCAATCTGCGCCTGCTGAATGGCTGAAGCTAAGCAGGTTGTGGGCTTGGTTAGTACTTGGATGGGAGACCTCTGGGGAAAACTAAGTTGCTGCTGGAAGTGGTGTTGGTGGGCCAGTAGGGGGCAGTCTTCCCTCTGGTCAAATAAACCCCAATGCCCCAGTGCAGTGATGGGGACACTGTGCTGTAGGAGATGCCGTCTTTCGGACGAGACGTTAAACCGAGGTCCTGACTCACTGTGGTCATTAAAGATCCCATGACACTTATCGTAAAGAGTAGGGGTTTCCCCGGTGTCCTGGCTAAACTCCCAACCCAGGCTCATTCAATCTGCCACCTAATCATCCCCCAGTTTAATTGGCTAAAAAAAATGTATTCTCTCCCTCTCCACCTCAGCTGATGTGCGGTGAGCATACTGGCACAAAATGGCTGCCGTTGCATCACCCAGGTGGGTGCTACACATTGGTGGTGGTAGAGGCGAGTTTCCCCCTCATCATTGTAAAGCGCTTTGAGTATCTAGAAAGGCGCTATATAAATGCCATGTATTATAATTAGTATTATTGCAGTGTGTAGCGTGTGACTGTGCAGTGTGCAGTGTGTGACTGTGCAGTGCCCAGTGTGTGACTGTGCAGTGTGCAGTGTGTGACTGTGCAGTGTGTAGCGTGTGACTGTGCAGTGTGTAGTGTGTAACTGTGCAGTGAGTATTGTGTAACTATGCAGTGTGTAGTGTGTGAGTGTGCAGTGTGTAGTGTGTGACTGTGCAGTGTGCAGTGTGTGACTGTGTGACTGTGCAGTGTGGTGTGACTATGCAGTGTGTAGTGTGTGACTGTGCAGTGCCCAGTGTGTGACTGTGCAGTGCGCAGTGTGTGACTGTGCAGTGTGTAGCGTGTGACTGTGCAGTGTGTAGTGTGTAACTGTGCAGTGAGTATTGTGTAACTATGCAGTGTGTAGTGTGTGAGTGTGCAGTGTGTAGTGTGTGACTGTGCAGTGCGCAGTGTGTGATTGTGCAGTGTGTAGTGTGGTGTGACTATGCAGTGTGTAGTGTGTGACTGTGCAGTGTGTAGCGTGTGACTGTGCAGTGCCCAGTGTGTGACTGTGCAGTGTGTAGTGTGTAACTGTGCAGTGAGTAGTGTGTAACTATGCAGTGTGTAGTGTGTGACTGTGCAGTGTGCAGTGTGTGACTGTGCAGTGTGTAGTGTGGTGTGACTATGCAGTGTGTAGTGTGTGACTGTGCAGTGCCCAGTGTGTGACTGTGCAGTGTGTAGTGTGTGACTGTGCGGTGCCCAGGGTGTGACTGTGCAGTGTGCAGTGTGTGACTGTGCAGTGTGTAGTGTGTAACTGTGCAGTGAGTAGTGTGTGTGCAGTGTGTAGTGTGTGACTGTGTAGTGTGGTGTGACTATGCAGTGTGTAGTGTGTGACTGTGCAGTGTGTAGCGTGTGACTGTGCAGTGTGTAGTGTATGAATGTGCAGTGTGTAGTGTGTGACTGTGCAGTGTGTAGTGTGTGACTGCAGTGTGCAGTGTGTGACTGTGCAGTGTGTAGTGTGTGACTGTGCAGTGAGTAGTGTGTAACTGTGCAGTGTGCAGTATGTGATTGTGCAGGGTGCAGTGTGTGACTGTGCAGTGTGTAGTCTGTGACTGCAGTGTGTAGTGTGTCTGTGTAGTGTCGGACTGTGCAGTGTAGTATGTGACTGAGCAGTGTGCAGTGTGTGACTATGCAATGTGTAGTGTGTAACTGCGCAGGGTGCAGTGTGTGACTATGCAGTGTGTAGTGTGTGACTGTGCAGGGTGCAGTGTGTAACTGCAGTATGTAACTACGCAATGTGCACTGTGTGACTGTGCTGTGTGTAACTGTGCAGGGTGCCGTATGTGACTGTGCAGTGTATGACTGTGCAGGGTGCAGTATGTGACTATGCAGTGTGCACTGTGTGACTGTGCAGTGTGTAACTGTGCAGGGTGCCGTATGTGACTGTGCAGTGTGCAGTGTGTGACTGTACAGTGTGTACCTGTGCAGGGTGCAGTGTGTAACTTAAGTTTGGTCCCGATATTAAAAAGTATTTCGAATTTGGGTCCTTATGTTAAAATGTTAAAAATAACCAGTGCTCTAAACCTGGGGTTTTCAACTTTTTCTCATCCAGGGACTTCCACCCTGGCTAAAAGGCATCCAGGAGACCTCCAACATAAGTTAAAAAGGGTTATATTTAAAAACAAAAAGGGGGGGTTATTTTGAAATAGTTTCCAAGATCTTTATATCGTAATTACATATGAAATCTGGCCATGGACGCCCTACAGTACCTTGAAGGTCCACGGACCCCCTGTTGAAAACCCAGGCTCTAAACCAATAATTCATGAAGGAGTTGAAGGCAGAATTACCTGTCCTCGTATTTCCAAGGGTCAGAGTGAGCACCGACCCATGGGATCTGATCTCTGAGTAGCTGGTGATGAAGCCGGAGGTAAACCAAAGCAGCGCCTCCCGCTGGAGGTCGTGGGCACTGTCCGTGAGGTTGTGGACACTCGGGGGTATCTTAATCTTGCCCATGAGTATCTGGTTGTTTGACTGGGAGGGTAATTTCAGTAATGTTTACACAAACAGCAGGAAACATTTTTTGACTTGAATATGATTTCAAAACAATGAGAAATTAAACAATAATTAAATTAAATTAATTAAGAATGATTCACAATTAAAAGTTTCAAGCTCTAGTTCATTATTTTCTCTAAATACAGCATTGGGCACTAATGACTGTTCATGCATCATATAATATAATAACATAATATAATTAGGCCATTCAATTTTCTTCCTACAGGGGTGTCTCTGATGAGATATTTTTATGCTTTGCTTACTAATTATCACTACATTCAGTGATTTTTATGTCATATTTCATTTCACTTTGGTGCTTCATTCCCTTCAAAACACATGCAGTGAACACCCATCAATGACCTAAATCCAAGGACATTCAATGACTTTTACCCAAGCCGGGGCCTAGGGGGCAGTAGAGGGAGGATGTCAATGAGGTAACAGCAGAAGTCAGTGATGACGTCCTCTTTACCATAAGCCGTATGTGGAAAGCTTCGGGTATTGACCATGTTGTACCGTTTGGACCCCTCAGGAGCAGATCGATCCCCTTTTCGGGCTCTATGTGAACGGAGACATGCCTGGACAGACAGATATGGAAAGGTGGTCAAAACAAGGGTGACAGCCCCCTGAACAGCCTCACTCACGCTCCTCAAATTTCTCACTCATAGATTTCCCTTTGAGACCCAAGTGTAACTTGTCACTTCCTAAGGCGCTGTCCCCATGCACTTGTTTAATCAAGTGAAGAACAGCATCCTATCAGCCCAGAGAAAGCCAGCTGCCATGTCTAACATTATACCTCCTGAAATCTACCCTAACAAGACTAGGTAAGCCTATCTCAGCCCGGACGCCTGTATGCAGCCAGTGGGGAACATTTGACAAGGCACGGCGGATATTGTTATGTATGGAAGCATATCCACGGCAAAATTCAAATGAAAATGCAAATCGATTGCATTTAGTTTACATTCGATGTGCGCAAAAACCGTGACATAAATCAAATGAAAATGCAAAAAGGCCACTTTACGTTTTCATTTGCAAGTTACTGTACGCACTTTATCTGACAATTTGAAAATTACTCGCCCTCTATGACACAACCCTGCCATAATTTAAATTAAAATGAAAAACCACATTTGCATTAGAAGTTTCTTATGGTAATCGCATGATCCATGACAAAAAGGAAATGATAATTCAATTTGTGATTTAACATATCATTTTATTATTAAATGATAATGTAAATGGATGCAATGCCATTGCATTTGAATTATGTCACTCTTGTGCCGCAAAACCATGAAAACGATATGTTAAATGGCAAATTGAATATCATTTCCTTTTTGTCTTGGATTGTGCGATTAAAATACAAAACTGCTAATGCAAATGTGGTTTTTCATTTTAATTTAAATTATGGTTAAATTGTGTCGTAGAGGGCGAGAAAAATGTAATGTGAAATGGATTTGCATTAACGTTTTCAAATTGTCAGATAAAGTTGCGTACATTAACTTGAAAATTAAAACGCAAAGTGGCCTTTTGCATTTTCATTTGAATTATGTCATGGTTTTTTGCGCACATCGGGTGTAAAACAAAATGCAATTGCCGATCTGTTGGACCCAGCAGACCTCTGACTCTCAGAGCTTATTTTTGCACAGAAAATGGAAAGTACTGATTTATTGGACGCTGTATTTCAGACGTGAAATATGTAGCCTATGGTAAATGACGAAAAATAGTAATGGCCTAAAACATATGAATTGCTTTGGTAAAAGACACCAAATGCACGTAAACAGATTGAAATGACTGTTATTTCTGTCATAGCCTGAGTGAAGGGAAAAAAAGGTTTTGAACGCAAGGCAGCTTGCATGTTTATGTTGTACTTGAAAACATGTGCTGCGACTGTAGTCAACTATTTTTTTTTGTTATTTGCCAGATGCATTCAATGAACATAGGATAAAACGGGATATAGTGCATAGGCTACATACAGCAAAATTAAGTGTTGTTTTGAAAGAATTTAACATTAAGCATTGAAGTTGTGTTTTTTATTCAATAAACAGAAATATTATGTATACCCGCTTAACTAGGCTATAATCTTTTTTTTTAAATGTTTTTTTGACTGTGGTTGATTTTTTTAGGGCACCCCCTAGTAAAAAAAAAAACGGCACAACACCGGGACCACAGTCAAAAAATAATATGCTTGGAAGTAATAGTTCTCCTTACTTTTCATTCAGGCTCCTGAATGATAAACATATACAATTAAAAGTTAAAAAGTTTTTGTTGCAGTTAGCCGTTTTAGTTATGTTTGATAGCAAAGCCAAAACTTTCCTGCAAAGTGTGTCCATGACGCCAAGTCCCCAGTTGTGCAGCTCGAACGCACTGATGTTGGTAATGAACCACCTCCGATATCTGACCTCCCACACAATCTGGGTTAGACAGCAAACTTTTTACCGTAATTACTCAAAATTTTATACATGCGCTTTTTAACACTCGCAATTTGCGCATGCACTTTTCAACAACGGGGAACAGACAGCCAGCCAGTCAGTCAGTCTGTTACCCGCATCCAGAGGTTTAGGCCCGCCCACTCTGTGTCTGGGCAAAAAGAGAAAATTCCTGCATTCACAAAAGTAAAAAGTTAACACCGTGAACACCGTGTCCAAATCAGCACTCTTCCATACTGTTGAGTATGCTTATCGAGTAGACTGGCCGAGAAAGTACAAACCTCAATTCCAAAAAAGTTGGGACAGTATATAAAATGTAAATAAAAATAGAAAGCAATGATTTGCAAATCCTTTTTGACCTGTATTGAATTGAAAACAGTACAAAGACAAGATGTTTAATGTTTTAACTAATCAACTTTTGTTTTTTAATGCCTGCAACACCTCCCAAAAAAGTTGGGACAGGGGCATGTGTCCTACTGTGTTACATCACCTTTCCTTTTAACAACACTCAGTAACACTAATTGTTGTAGTTTTGAAAGCAGAATTTTTTTCCATTCCTGCTTGATATAAGACTTCAGCTGCTCAACAGTCTGGGGTCTCTGTTGTCGTATTTTGCACTTTATAATGCGCCACACGTGTTCAATGAGAGACAGATCTGGACTGCAGGCAGGCCAGTCTAGCAGCTGCACTCTCACTATGAAGCCACGCTGTTGTAACGTGCAGAATGTGGCTTGGCATTGTCTTGCTGAACAAGCAAGGATGTCGCTGAAAAAGATGTTGTCTAGATGGCAGCATGTTGCTCCAAAATGCATATGTATCCTTCAGTGTTAATGGTGCCCTCACAGATGTGCAAGTTACTAACACACCCCCATTCCAGGACAGACACTGGCTTTTGAACCTTGTGTGGTAACAATTGGGATGGTCCTTTTCCTTTTTGGCCCAGAGAACACAACGTCCATTATCTCCAAAAACAATTTGAAAGGTAGACTCGTCAGACCACAGCACACTTTTCCATCTGAGATGAGCTTGAGCCCAGAGAAGTCGGCAGCGTTTTTGGATGTTGTTGATATATGGCTTACGCTTTGCATAGTAGAGTCTTAACTTGCATTTATAGATGCAGCGACAAACTGTTTTCCAAAGTATTCCCGAGCCCATGTGGTTATATTCATTACAGAAGCATGTCGGTTTTTAATGCAGTGCCGTCTGGTTTTCAGCCTTGCCCTTTACACACAGACATTTCTCCAGATTCTTTGAATCTTTTAATAATATTCTGGACTATAGATGGTGAAATCCCTAAATTCCTTGCAATCATGTGTTAAGAAACGTTGTTCTTAAACTGTTGGACTATTCTCTCACGCAGTTTTTCGGAAAGTGGCGAACCTCGACCCATCTTTGCTCGTAAACGTCCGAGCCTTCGTGGATGCTCCTCTTATACCCAGTCATGATAGCATCACCTGTTACCTATTCATCTGTTTACCTGTGGAATGTTCCAAACAGGTGTATGGTACAGTTTGGTGGATATTTTTTTGTGTACTGCACGTCGCATACTAAACAGTACACAGCTGCCAGTACACAGCAATAGATAGGGCCCTGATTCAGTCACAACCATGGTCTTTGCTACGAACATCAAAATATTTTGATTGGTTGATACCAGTCAGTGATTGACTGCATTGTAGGTCCCCCCATTACAGGACTTCAGGAAACCTGTATGCACTTGGATCCAATTTGGATCCTTCCTCTTTTCCCTCGAGTGAGCTATTTTGTGATGAAATTTGTGACGTGAAACAAGCAAACTTAACAGATGTTCTGCAAGGGAGGTTAGACGAGAAACAAACCAAAACGGTACTGAACGGCCCTCACAACTTGAGGAAGTGCTACCCCATAGAGTTGAAATGTGACAGCCCAATTTTTCCATGTGGAGCATTGAATTGTGGGATTCCCTTCCTGCTGGAAGCTTGCATTTTATACCCATGGTGGAAGGGAGGATAAACGAGGGAGTGAGGAAATATAGTTACTCCATCCCCTTTCTTAAATATGAACTGAATCCCACTTGGTGTGCCTGTCATATTTCATCCTGGCATTTTGGGGATTCCCCCCCTCGAAGGCAAGGGAAGGGAACGACAGGAAGAAAGCATACATGGATCCGAATGCAGCCCCTGACTCCCACTGCTCTACAATGTAATTTGTTAATACAGATGCTCGCTTTGGAAAGTGTCTGACAGCATGGCTTACCGGGTTTCGGCCCCATCAGGGATGTTAATAATGTGCAATTCCTTTTCGGACGGCAGGAATTGGGTGGAACAGGACTTCAGGACCGGGCGGATCCTGGGGCGAAAACTCCAACACATACTCCTTTGGGGAAAAATCGTTTTCTAGCGTGCAGTTGGAAGAGCCGTTGCCTTTTGCTGCAGACACAAGGTAAAGTTTATCACAGAGTTCACAGCTATCTCTATTAGAATTTTAACTTTTTTCTTTTAAAAGTTAAAAAGTAAGAAATGTTAAAGACAGGTGGATCATTGGGTCACAACCTAATTTTCCTAGCATGAAGACACGGCATGATACAGCACCCTTACCCCCAAAATAAAAATAAAGTTGTTAAATACCCGTAGTCCAAGCAGATGTACAATGAGCAACACAATTAAGCTCTGTTGTATGACCCTGTGAAGGTTCAAACCCATAGCTGTTTGGGGCCAGCGGATACTAAGGTTATGACTCTTTTACACACAATTCACCTTGCTTTCCAGTGAAGGTGATCAGCACTGGGTCTTGGATGGTGGTAAAGGAAGTCAGACCCCCAAACATCTCAGTGGCCCACTTCAGAAGATCCCCATTGTTGGACGGCAGGTCCACTGGAGTCACCGTCTTAAAACTGAGACAGGCTGCTGAAGTGCTTTTTCATCTGATGGGGAAACAGAGGGAAATAGCAGCTGAGTAACTCCTCCGTATATCAGTAACCACCCCTGTGTGGTACAAAAACAAGGAAGTTAATGTGGAACAAATGAGAGACCCGTTTTATTATGGTACCACAGGAAGTCAAGGTTTATAGCACTAACTACAAACAAGGGTAAATACATCCCATAATTCTTGCAACTGAATAGTTCAATAAGCCATAATATGAAGATGTATACTATTTTTCAAATAATACCAGATATGTAGTTTCTAAATGCGGATGTCTCAGTCTCACAGAGGGTGTCTGTTTGCATGGATACGTCAAGATTATTCCTGATTAGCAGCCTACTAAACGGTCGTAATCCCTAATTGGTTCAAATTTAAAATGGCGTGCTAATGATGCAGTAAATGTGGTTTCCAAATGAGCAATACAAAATTCTCCAGTAGTGGGCAGTAAAAAAACTTTCAGGATAAAAAAAATAAAACTAATTTAAAATCTCCACTAAATAAAATAGCCTTCAAATCGTATTTGTTTTCTTCACGTCTTCATGTATAATATAACTATTATAATTAACAAATTTGACTGCACAGGGTCTTTAAAGGAAAACCAATGGCTAAAATGGCTAATACAGAAAATAAAACATGTCAATGCACATGCTGCGTGTGTTTCACTGAGAAGTCATTTTGTCATGGTCTCTGACTGGGGGAGGCCCTGCCCCTCCCCAGTTGGGTTAGACCCCACTCCAGGTGGGAATTGCCACGTGCTTGGCCAGAAAGCCAGACTGGCCTGTTCTGAGCCTTTTTTGTTGCCGTAGACTTGAACAATTCGGCTGGCCTGCTCACTCATGGCTGTTTGTTTATAACGGCTGCCTGTGTGCCGAAACAGGCCCAGACCCTTTATTCCTGGATTAGGAGCGTCTGAAAAGGAATGTTTATTATGGTAAAGCGTCTGTGTGCCCTGTTGCACAACCTCTTTGGAGCCAGGGTCTTTCCTTCATTTCCTTCCTGTGGGGACAGGAAACGAGACCTTTTTAACTCTGTGCGTCAGCGGAGACTGCTGGAATCTGACTCTATATATACATACATACAGTGCCCTCCACAACTATTGGCACCCTTGGTAAAGATGAGCAAAAAGGGTTATAAAAGATTCACCGTTTGGTGAAGTAGCTTAATCTCACACTGAAACAAATTCGAAAAATCCAACCTTTAATTGAAGTAAATTTATTCTGAGAAAAAAAAAAAATCCCTCATCAAGAAATAATTATTTTTAACAAAACCATGTGTGCCACAATTATTGGCACTCCTGCATTTAATACTTTGTACAACCTCCCTTTGCCAATAAAACGGCACTGAATCTTGTTCCGTAACATCTAATACGGTTGGAGAATACAGAGCAAGGAATCTGAGACCATTCCTCTTTACAGAATGTCTCTAGATCATACAGAGTCCTAGGTCCACTCTTCTGCACTCTCCTCTTCAGCTCAGCCCACAGGTTTTCAATGGGGTTTAGGTCAGGGGACTGAGATGGTCATGGCAGAAGCTTGATTTTGTGTTCAGTTAACCATTTTTGTGTTTATTTGGACGTATGTTTTGGATCATTGTGCTGCTGGAAGATCCAACGACGACCCGGTTTTAGTTTCCTGGCAGAGGCAGCCAGATTCAGATTTAGAATTCCCTGACTTATGAAGCTCAACACGCTTTTCCCTCATTTGATTTGTGTGTTCTCTTATCTTTCCCATGTTGATGTATGAATAAGGGAATATGACCTCTGTGTCACCTCATATTTATACCCAGTGAAACCAGTATAACATGATATATACCAGTGAAACACGAAGTCATGGATTACTGCTTGAAAGTTCCTAAACACTCTGATCAACTTTAAAAAGTAAAATATAAATGGAAAAAATGCAGTTACATTTTGTTCACAAGAATTTCTAGGGGTGCCAATAATTGTGGAGGGCACTGTATATGGCTTAGAGAAAGGGACAAACTTTCTACTTTCATTCTGTACAGAGGCAAAGAACTATGGGGTGCCATTTGTAAACTTTCCCTGCTAAAAAACGTGTTTCACTTTTTCCAGATTTAGCCCAAACTTTGCCTCGTTTTTCTCAGATTTAACAAAAAACACCCCCAAATAATGCACTGCAATTTTCACATGCCACCTTTTCCACATAATATGTTAAATCTAAATCTAAATCTTATATCTAAATCTAAATCTTATATCTAAATCGTAATATTATATCTAAATCTAAATCTTATATCTAAATCTAAATCTTATATCTAAATCTAAATCTTGGGTTTGAACAAACGGCACGGATATGCTAAATCTCATACATATGCAAATTGGAAACGCCTCCTAACCAGCCCATCATCAGGAAATGGGCGCAAAGCTGTGAGAAGCAGCAAGACGGCTATCATGATCAAAAGCAAAATGGAGAATTCCAGCGATTTAGGTAATCTAATTGAACGTGCGGTTGCAGCTGGGGTAACAGCTGCTCTACAGACCCGATCTGCCTTACCAACACCAGACACAACGCCTTCATCTGACACAGCAGTGCCATCGGTAAGTTTTTATTTATTTTTGTAGTTTTCAATGTGTCCATGGCATGGTACCCTGGAGAAAATGATGGGGGTGGGGGGTATAGCTAGCTGGAAACAAATGCATGACATAGCATTGTAGCTTATAGTCCAAGGGTATTCGACTGCAATTTGACGGTCCAGTCACATTAATACATGGATGGTTATTATTTCACCGAATTCTGTGGATCAGTTTTCTCGAAGTGACTAGTTAGTGGCGCTCACATTCACACTTTTCACGAGTGCTGCGGAAATATCATGTGAGCATATCACATCGGTTTGGAACTTGTTGCGGGGAGAATGAAAGCATAATTTTCTGTCCGTTCGTCTTTGAACGCACGTTTTTCATTATCAACATTACTTTCCTTTGAAAGAGCCAGATTATTTTATACTCTCTAAATAGGCTTTAGAATCATCCTTACATCTATCACTTCCGATCTGCCTGTAATTCACACTGCCTGGGAGTGCTGCTGTTCATAGTACTGGCACTGATGATTGGATAAGAAATTTGCATAGGTTCGCTATTGGACAAGACGCAGCCACGGATAAGCGTGACACTGGCGTCAGTTCAAGAAAGTAAAAATAATTTCGTCATTTTAAAGCGGTGCAGCCTCTTCTATACGTGACATGTTCAGTTCAATTCAGATTTATTTGTATATATAAACTCCTCAAAAAAAGTTCGGAAATGTTATTTCGGTCGATTATTCCTCCCCTTTAGTAATACCAATTGGTATTGTATTTTATATCGTTGGAAAGCCTGATTAGTCACCTTTACAACGAGGTACAACTTGTAAGGATCATGCATTCGTGGAATGAGCAACACAGCTAACCGTGTGGGTAGCGGCCCAAAAAAATGTGCCAAAATCCCCTGCAATATTATTCTGTTGGTATTCACTCTCGTTGTGAGCTTCAAGTGCTGGCAGGTCTGCTATGCAGATTGCTGCACAGATCGCGTGACACCTTTCAATGGGGGCAGTGTCATGGTGTGGGGCAGTATCTCTCTCACAGGCAAAACAGAACTTGTCATCATTGAAGGCAATCTCAATGCAGTGAGATATCGGAATGAGATTCTGGATCCAGTGGCGATCCGGCGATCCCATATCTCCAGAATCTGGGACCTAACTCCATCCTCCAGGATGACAACGCTCGCCCCCACAGAGCCAGGATCATCACAGAGTACCTCCAGAATTTGGGAGTGGAGAGGATGGAATGGCCTGCCGTGAGTCCAGATCTCAACTCAATTGAACACCTGTGGGATCAGCTTGGGCGTGCTGTACGTGCCAGAGTGACCAACGCAACCATGTTGGCTGACTTGCGGCAAATCCTGGTTGAGGAATGGGATGCCATCCCACAGCAGTGTGTGACCAGGCTGGTGACCAGCATGAGGAGGAGGTGCCAAGCTGTTGTGACTGCGTATGGATCTTCCAGACGCTACTGAGCTCCCTGACAGTGTAAAATGAATAAAGTGTAAAAATGGCCAATATGTGTTGTTTTTTCCTTATTACTGTGGGAGAGTGCAATCATCCAATCCACCAAGCAACTCAAAACGAGAGTGAATACCAACAGAAGAATATTGCAGGGGATTTTGGCACATTTTCTTGGGCCGCTACCCACACGGTTAGCTGTGTTGCTCATTCCACGAATGCATGATCCTTACAAGTTGTACCTCGTTGTAAAGGTGACTAATCAGGCTTTCCACTGATATAAAATACAATACCAATTGGTATTATTAAAGGGGAGGAATAATCGACCGAAATAACGTTTCCAAACTTTTTTTGAGGAATTTATATATAGCTATACAAATAAATCTGAATTGAACTGAACATGTCACGTATAGAAGCGGCTGCACCGCTTTAAAATGACGAAATTATTTTTACTTTCTTGAACTGACGCCAGTGTCACGCTTATCCGTGGAGCAGATCGGGTCTGTAGAGCAGCTGTTACCCAGCTGCAACCGCACGTTCAATTAGATTGGCTAAATCGCTGGTATTCTCCATTTTGCTTTTGATCATGATAGCCGTCTTGCTGCTTCTCACAGCTTCGCGCCCATTTCCTGATGATGGGCTGGTTAGGAGGCGTTTCCAATTTGCATATGTATGAGATTTAGCATATCCGTGCCGTTTGTTCAAACCCAAGATTTAGATTTAGATATAAGATTTAGATTTAGATATAATTTTTAGATTAAGATATAATATTACGATTTAGATATAATATTACGATTTAGATATAATATTTAGATATAGATATAAGATTTAGATTTAGATATAAGATTTAGATTTAGATTTAACATATAATTCTTAATTATATATATGTGGAAAAAGTGGCATGTGAAAATTGCAGTGCATTACTTGGGGGTGTTTTTTGTTAAATCTGAGAAAAACGAGGCAAAGTTTGTGCTAAATCTGAAAAAAGTGAAGCACGTTTTTTTAGCAGGGAAAGTTTACAAATGGCACCCCATAAAGAACAGCAGATCGAGACTGTTCCATAAACAATTCCACTTCTCTCTTTTTCCCTTCAACTTGCCACTCAATTTTACTGCAAAGACAGAACCATGTTCTTGTGATTCTCTTGTTTTAATCATTAATTCTCTTTCACACAATATCAGAGAATAGTAGAAAATTATATATTCCTCTTCATATTCAAATAATTCCTTTGAAATTAGTATGTTTGATTGTTCACAGCTCGGATGAGATGGTGAAAGATGGCTGGGCATTTTGTCAGAAGGAGAACATAAGTCTGTAGATGTGTAGATGTTCTATAAAAAAAAAAAAACGCTGACCCGGAAATATTCCATATTCTCTCCTGCAGGTCTTCTACCATTTGACCAATCAAAATGTGAATTTTAGAGCTTTATAGCTGGAAATGCAACCAGAAACAGCCGCAGTCAGGACCCACCAAGTGGAGTCTGTAATTTATTGATCCTTTTCATCTGTGTATTTCTGGTGGGGGGGGGGGGGGTAGAGGAAACAAAGCGGACACGGAAAACCAAACAAACAACAATAGATGGCAAAAAAATAAATATTGGAGGAGAGAAGGAAGGAGGGAGTGGGTTTTTTTGTCTGTGGGGGTGGGGAGAAGGGGGAGGGGGCAGGCGGGTGATGCGTCAGTGGGAGACGTGTCGTGTGGCGGGAAGCAGTCGGGGGTGGGAGTGGCTCGGTTCACCGGCACTTCCAGAAAGAGCCAATTAGACTTCCTTCCCAGTCTTGTTCGCTGCCATGAATTGGCCCCTGAAGACGGGCGTACACCCCCTCCCTGCTACCGATACCGATACCGATAACCCCGATGGGACCTCGGGCGTGGTGGCTACTGCTCGTCGGGGGGTTTGGGTATTGACTTCTGAGAACAGAAGAATGGAATGGAAGCCTGCATCGGAAAACAAGCGGCAAAAAGGCTTCGTCGACTGGAGAAGTAATGGGAATGGGAGTCATGTGAAGGTGTTCCACAGCCCTTCTCTTCTCCCTGGCATCACGCTGCTTGAGTCCTGCCATTCCTTTGAGATGGGGTCATTTGGACATAGAATCGGGGCAGAACCGATCGTTCGATCGTCTCCCGCCCTAGTACGCCGTTTCTACAGGGCCTCCTTTTCTTAAACGCGTAAACGAAATCCCAATTGGGGGATTATGAATAAAAAGGGCTGTCATTCCTACATGGATTTTTATTTATTTAACCTTTATTTAACCAGGAAGACCATTGGAAATCCCTTTTACAAGAGTGACCTGGTCAAGATAGGCAGCCGCACAAGTCATTTACAAAAGTTTCAGATAGACCGACAACAAATAACAAAATATAAGGCATCAAGTAAAATCATGATCATAAAAACAGAGAATAGGCTAGCTAAAACAGGCCACTGATTGTGCCTCAAAATCTTTCATCAATGATTTTAAAAACACTAAGTGGAACAAGTTGACTTTGCAGGGTATTCCATGAAGAGGGAACAGAATGCATACATTTTTCCCATTTCAATCCGGGCATTGGGGACAGACAGTAGGAATAAGACCTGCGAACGTAGACTATAACCACTTGATAAAAAAAAATTTGCACAAAGGAGGGAGCATACCTAGAATAACTTTATAAATAAAGACATACAAGTGACTAAAGGCCAGTTTATAGTCCAGCAACAGAGTGTCGCTCGACAGAAATCGCAGAATTTTCATGAACATTCTATTGTCGCTCTACATACTGTGGTCGTTGTCGTTCGCAAAAGGTATAAAGCACTACAGCGACAGTTTACACTCAGGGGACAATGGAGGAAGAAGCAGCTTTAATAGGCTACATCTCATTATGTCTGCTGCTTTAGGCCTACCTCTTTTTTGTCCGAGGCCGCTGAAATAAAGTTTATAACTGTCAATTACGCGGGCACCGTATTGTTTGAAATATCATTCACTATGTGCCTTTCATACAATTGTAGGCTATGTGGTTTTTTGAACAAGGTAGCAAATAATTAAACATTTGTAATTAAACCTCAAACCTTGATGCAAATCCTCATATTGTTGTTAGCTAACGTTATTTAGTAGGCAGACACAGAGGGCATATGCTAGGGATGTAAATAGCTACAAGACGGCACTCGTAGGGAGAGCAGCCTACAATTCTCTAGTTACAAAAATGAGGCTCAAGGATGTGGAGTAGCCTATTTTCACTCACTACATCAGAATGCCACGGATCAGCTAGGCTACTTCCACTCATTGCACAAAGTTTAATCTGGCAAATCTAAGTTATTGTTAAAGCAAATAACTGTAATGCTTTCGCAGGCGCCTACATAAACGCTTCCTAGCTACAAATGTGTCTTTTTCACCATTCACAATACAGACTAATTGGTAACGTGTAACATTGGAAGCGAGCTGCTTCTCGTTTTGGCTTGCATCTCAACACAGCCTAGCTCAGCATCAATTGGTGAAATTACATTGTCAATAATAATAATAATAATGATAATAATCTGTGCTCATTTATAATGCTATTCACAAGCTTGCTAGGTAGGTAAGCGATGGGTAGGTAGCCTACCCCATGACCGCACTTAAAAAATGTACCAACAAAAAAATCTGTCAGCGTCCATTGGCTATTAACAGTTAGCTGTTATGTGCTAGCTATTAAGTTGACAGCTCGAGCGCAGCCTCTGATGTCCAAGACAAACATTACTATAACAACAGAGTCAGCGACGGGGTCAAAGTTAAAAATCCAAGATATTTATACAATGGGACAGACTCAATCACATTTCCCTGAAGAGTAGTAAAAGATGGAAGGTTTAGAGGCCTATTCTTGATTTAGAAAAGACAGCATTGAGGACAAGCTTCAATTCACATAAGTTTTGTTGAACAGTAATTCAAGTTTTTTGCACATTTTCAAGAATTGTTGCACAACAATAATTTACTGTGTCATCAGCATAAAAATGAATTTGGGCATGTAGCACATTATGATCAAGATTATTGATATAAATGGTAAATAAAAGAGGTACCAAACCCTGGGGCACACCCTTACAGACAAATAACATATCTGAAGTAAGACCAGCAAATTAAGTGCACTGAGTTCTGTCAGAAAGGTAGTTTGAAAACCATGCGACTGGCATGATCTTAAAATCCTATATTATTCAATCTCTGCACCAAAATGTATAGTCAACTATCGAATGCTTTAGAAAGATCTATAAAAATTGAGATACAGCGCTGCTTCTTATCAAGGGTATAAGCAATATAATTTAAAACCTTCATGCTTGCTGTAATTGTACTATGCTTTCTCTTGAAACCTGATTAGAATGTAGATAAAATGCCATTTATATCTAAAAACTCATCAAAAACAAGGGTCACACAATACTGGTCACTAACAAGGGTTTCAAGTATTTTTGCCAGAGGTGACAGCTTTGAAATTGGTCTATAATTATTTAAACGAGTTGGAAATCGCAGAACCCCCATTTTAAAAGAGGGATAATGTATGCTGACTTCCATATCCTTGGAATTTCATTACATTCAGGGTAAGATTAAAAGATGTGCAGCTATGTAATCTGCTGCTAGTATCAAAAAGCTAGGATCAAGAAGATCAGGACCTGCAGGCTTTCTTAGGTCTAATGCTTTAAGTGCTTTATGTACTTTCTGCACCTGAGACGGGCAAAAAGCTGACGGTTTGACCATTACTCAATGGTTCATCAGCACGTTGTAAATACCCATAAATTAAAGCTGACAGTATGCACTTTAACGCTTTAATATATTTATTGTTTCATTTCAAATCCATTGTATTGGAGTACAGAGCCAGTACAACAAATATTGCGTCACTGTCCCACTACTTTTGCATTTAACTGTGTGTGTATATAAAATAATGGGCTGAAAAATAATGAAATGAACAAATAAGTCTACGGGGTGCTGACGGAACTTACCAAAACGTTGACATTATCGTTTTCTTGGAGCGTAACTTGAAAGGGCTCTTTGGCATTACTGTTGATGATCACGTGCCCTGGCCTGGCCGCTGTCAGGTTCAGCAATAAAAAATGTAACTGCAAAGAAAGTTAGAAAACAAAAATTAATCAAACAAACTGACAAAAAATGGATCCAACCGATTTCAGATTTGAGACAACCCATGCCTCTCTCGGGTAAGAAAGGGTAATATTGTCTGTGACCTTCTGTCATCAAAAGAAGTGCGGAATACCTTCATTTTGGGATTCCACACATCTGCTCTTTCCTTTCATTGCTACACCACTCACAAAAAAAAAAAATTCCCATAGTTTTTCCCATAACATAAGTGCGTAACATAAACAGCACGTATAGGGAAAGAGGATGTCTGATGCAGGAACAATCTTGAAAAGTCCCACAGGAAACGTGTTGTGATTAGGGAAGAAAAGAAATAAAGTCGCTATAAACAAATTGTTTTTTAAAACCCTTTCAGGATTTTTCCAATCCGGTTGGACAGGAGGTCACACGTAGGTTACGGACGTCTGGAGTCTCACTTTCCGTGGCGACCAGGGAGCCGTGTCTGTGTTTTTCCGCATGTTTTTGTTTTTGTTAAAACAAACACGCTGACATGCCCGTTTCCCAGTTTTTTCCCCCTCTTTAACTTTAACTTTGCATGTAAAGAGGATGTCCTTCCACCAAAGGACGGAGTGAAACACTGTAAGAGAACAGCTTTCGAGTAACTCTCTGGCTGTGTCCCAATCAGAGCCCTATCCACTGCGTACTGTGTGCTAGGAGACTGTGTACTGTTTACTGTATACTGTTTAGTATGCAACATGCAGTATACAAAAAATATCCTCCATACTATTTTCCAAACGTACTGTGGAAGTGCCGTAAGACGTCCTGCCCTTGCACGGCCATGCTCACGTGTCGTTGTTGTTGAAGAAAAACGTCAACGAAGCTGTGCCTCATTTTTAAAGCGAAGCTCCCTGTCATATTTATGGTACCAAACTGTTTGTTTACTTTCTGAAACGTATGCTCCCGAATATACTCAGCGAAACCCTGGAATTAAGTATATCATCTGGGGATTTTTAGTACATGATGTTTAGAGAAAATTATGCCTACTTAAGAACTTTTTCGTCCAGTCTACTGAAGTATACACCGCCTCAGACATAATTCTGTCCCCTAAGACCCCCTCCCCCCAGCAGACTCATGCCAAAAAACAACCCCCCCCTCCCCTTATGAGAATCGCATGGGTGACCGAAGAGTGGTTGTCCCACTTCTTGTGGGTGACTTTCTGGGGGACAGAATGTTGTCACCTTTCAGACAAAACCCACAGAGGAGCTCCAGAAATCAAGGAGCACATTCGTATTAAGAAACAGAACAATGCTAACTGTGATTGGTGGGTACTTGGGGGTGACGGTACCCTGGAATTATAGCCAGAACACAGTCCATATCACCTCCAGGTACCACAGACTGACTGAAATTGTCATGGTTTTTAACCCTTTTTCCCTATGCGGTCGTTTTCCTCAGTGGCCACGCGAGGGCGCTGCCCTTTTGGTAGATGCTTGCTCCGCCCTGCTTAGATTGCGGAGTTTCTGTTAGCATCCACACCTGCACGTAGTCACTTTGAGAGCTATTTAAGCCTTCCGTTTCCTCCTTTCGGGGCTTCTATATTGATTGTTTGTTGTGGTGTATTGTGCTGTTTTGTGTGTGGTGTTAGTCTGCCCTTTGTTTAAGTCAGTATTATTTTGGTCTAGGTTTTTAAGGAGACCGTTTTGCTCCATTGTGCTTCATTGGAGTTATGCGGGACTCGCCTATGTGGAAGTAGCTATTAGGACTCGTCCCCCCTGGCTTACCTGCCTATGTGGATGTAGTTATTCGGACTCTTCCCCCCCTGGCTCTTTTCGGTCCTCGCTTCCTGGTTTTTTCCTTGTTAGTCCATTGCCTAGATTTTTGCCTTTCTATGTCTCTTTCTCCTCTCTCTGTCTGCTTTCTTCCGTGAAGGCGAGAGGAGTCACTATTTGTTTGCATGCATCTGTATAGTAGGTTCTTACTAAGAGACAGGGCATTTTTATCGTACTGACTTTAGGGCTTTATTTATTTGGTGTGCGTTATTTGTATCTTTCATGCTACTCGCCTTTTTTAACGTCTCGTTGCTGAGGCAGGGCTTTATTCTTGCCGGCTCTTTAGTTACTTATCTCGTAGAAGTATGGGACTGCAGATCTCTGCTCTATTTCGCCTGTAAAATGTATCTCTCTCCTGGGAAATCGGGTGGTTCGCTTCTACTTGGTTTCTTAGCTCGTAGAAGTATAGAGTAGCAGTTCTCTGGTCCATTTTCGCCTTTTGATTGGTTTTCTTACTGAGAGACCTGGCGTTTTAGCTTCTACTCATTTCCGGGTTACGGTGAGCCAGTTAGTAGCTTCGGTACGTTTGTTCCCTGTTTTGTCTCCTTCTCATGGACTACGTTCCCCATTGTTGTGAGTCAGGGTTATTTCTATTATATTGAGGCAGTGCTTGCTATTTTCTATTGACTGCGTGTTTCTGAAAGTAGCCTCGGAACGTTAGCTCTCTGTTCCTTCGCCTCGTTACATATTCCTTTACTGAGAGGCTAGGGCCTGTGTTTTCAACTTGAGCTTGCGTTAGTCACATTTATTCGTAAAGTTATGGGACGACGGTGCTCCGTCGGCTCACCTGTAAAATGTTTCTCTCTACTGGGAGATCGGGTGTTTACCTCTTTATGTTTTCTGCATGTGACTGTGAGCCTATGAAACTAGCCATGGAACGTTAAATCTCTGTTCCTGTTCGCCTCATTATACTCCTCATCATAGAGAGGCAGGGCGTTTATTTTCAACTAATCTCGCTTTGGTCTTTAGCCGGTAAATGTCCGGTGCAGCCTGTCCTGTTCGTTCCTTTCGGTACCTTTCTCCTTACATGGAGTTTTTGACGATTTTGTTCGGAACTGCTGTTCTGTTCCGTCTTTCGGTGCATGTCTTCCTATAGAGAAGATTGGGCGATGTTGTGGACATGTTTGTGTGTGACCGCGAGTCTGAGAGTAGCCTTGGAACGTTGGATCTGTTCCTTTCGCCTCCACAAATACTATCGTATTATTTTTGCAGTGTTTGTTGTCTGTTTTATGTTTGCCTTTACGCTACTCGCTACTCGCCCGTTCTTGTGTGTCTCGTTGCCGAGACAGGGCGCGTATTATTTCTGGCTAGTCAGAAACCTGTCCTTGCGCTTCTACATATTTGCGTGTGACAGTCAGCCGGTTAGTAGCGTTTGTAGGCGTGTTCGTTGTCTTGTCTCCTCCCTTAACTGCGGGGTTCCCCACCTTAGTGGCCTTAGGACTTAAAGAATCCCCTTGCTGCGTTTGGCTCCTCCTACCTCACACGTCACGCCCCATTACAGCTTTCCACCTTGGCGGATTGCTTATATGATGGCGGAACAGACATGCTCGTGCGTGTGTAGTGGAAGCAAGGAATAGGCTATATAGATCAATAGTATGATCAATATTATTTGGACTAACCATTATAACGTGTTTTGATAAACACAATAATAATCTTTTACATTAGGGTTTAACACCGGCACGGGTTCCCGGTAATTCAGACAGTGCTATTATTTTACAAAATATATGCGGTTAAATTTTGTTAAAAGCACCTGCATGTTAGGTGCTGGTGGGGGAAGGACCCAAACGCAGGCAGGAGTAAGGAAAAAAAACGAAGTTTAATAAGGGCTAGGCAGCAATCCGAAGTAGAACAGGCAGGGGTCAAAACCGAGAGAGACAGGGCAACGGTACAAAACAGTCCAAAAGAGTAGTCAAGGAACAGGCAGGGGTCAAACCGGGAAGGCACAGCAAAAGCACAAAATCAGGATCCAAAGACAGGGTTGCGAGAACACAGGCAGGAGTCAAAAACCGGGGAGGCGTAGAAGGAACACAAAGAAAACAAAACCGACTGGATACAAAACAAAACAACAATAGGCAAAGGACTAGGGAAAACAAAAACTAGAAAACAGAATAAACTAACAACTCGGGCAGAAACTCGGAAAAAACAGATCGAAACACAGAAGCAGAATATACTAAGGAACTCGCGAAGAACACTGAAATGACAAGGTATATATACACAGAGGGAGACAGACATAATGGGAATCAGGTGTGTAGAAGCAGGGAGGGGAGATTGCTCACAGGTGAGAACAGTGAGGGTTAACAGGGACCAATAAAACAATGACAGGGGAAACGTAAGACACGGACTGGAATGCACATAGACACAATGATAACAAACGGCCTGGAGTTAGCAGGTAAACAAGTGCACAGCTCAGATTAGAAAAACACGAAAGTGGACACATATGCAGAGAATGCGAAATCACAGATCGATGCAGGGATAGGATAACGAGAAGGGAAATGACAGCTGCAGGTAGAAACTCAAGATGAATTAGTAATGTTAGTAGTGAACTCTAGAACCCTAATGTTAGTAGGTTAGTATTACATACACATGTTAGTTTGTTAGCAGGCTAGTATTAAATCTAATCTAACAGTTAGTATGATTAGTACATTAGTATTATATACAAATATAAATAAAGTCAGAAGGAAGAAAACGAGATATACGAAATACAGAAGAAACTTGAATGTTCCCAAAATCACCCGAATAGTGCAATGACAAAGACAGGGGGTGGAATCTCAGAAACATGGAACGCGGACTGACAATCGCGAGGGAAAGAAAACAGGAAAAATAATAACAAATAAAGAAATAAGACAGACAGATTACAGGATCCTAACACTGCAACAGCTGAGAATAAGCTACCAATGGCTTCTGTCTCACCTTAAAAATGCCAAATTAGCCTGCTTGTTTAACAAATTTTGTTTAATTATGCAATGAAGCATTGTCAAACATCAATTCCATGAGGCTGTTCTCATTGAGTTCTTGAAGGTCAATCTTCATCAAAAGTTCATTACTTGCATTCTAATATTGATTAATAAGAGAAATACCATTATTTTGCCTTAATGATGACACTAAATATACTAAAGCTGTCAGGTTGGTAACCCATAGGTTCATGCATATTTTCCCTTGTTTTATAATGTCCTGCTTATGGAAATGTGACCAACGCTTTAAGTCTACTTTCCTGGGGAAGACCGCGTAAAGTGCGATTTACAGCAGGTGAAGCTTGAAGCTCATGCAGAGAATGGCATTAAAATTAATTGTGAATTAATTGTGTAATGTGCTGCAAATTTGTTTTCATTTCTAATTAGACTCTCAGTTCTCTTTAAAATTGTTTGGTTCAGTTATGGAATAATAGGTGAAATCAGCGGGGTTTTAATAAGAAAAGTTTGGTTCGGAGGACCAGACGTGACTGAGAGGGGATCAGAAAGTCACCCACAAGAAGTGGGACGACTACTAGAAATAGGGGAAGGGATGTCCGCGAACAGAGCAGAGAAAATAAACAACGGGAATGAAACTCCTGGCTTAGAGCCAAAGAATAGCGACCCAGAAAAGTGGCAGAAAAGCTTGCAGACTCGAGCAGTAGTTAAAGAAAGGAAAGGAATTACCTCTAGCTCTATATACTACGAGAGAGCTAAAATAAATTGGTAATAAAGATATAAGGTAAAGAAGGTTACTGCCTCAGAGAGGACAGAAAGGAAAACCAAGGCAAGGAACAGAAAGTGCAAACGAGAGAAAACTAAAATTTCATTTTAGAGATTCCTAAAAAGCGCTAGGCGCTATAATGAACCCTGAGCCGGGTGTAAGATAGCAAAGACACTTGCGTTTGGGTTAGCGCCGCTTAGTGCCGGATGTAAGATAAGGCCCCAAGAGTCTTTTGATATCCTTTTATACCCAGTGATTTATACCCATCAGCTGTTTACCCGTGGAATGTTCCAAACAGGGTGTTTTTTTGTTTTTTTGCCCGTCCCAACTTTTTTGGAACGTATTGCAAGCATCAAATTCGAAATTAGTGTACATTTACAAAAATCAATAAAGTAGATAAGGTAACATTGAATATCTTTTCTTTGTACTGTTTTCAATTAAATATATGTAAAAGGGAATTTACAAATCACTGCTTTCTGCTTTTATGTGCATTTGAGTGTCGCAACTTTTTGGGATTGGGGTTTGTACATTGAATGGATGTTTTTACAAAAATGCCAGCATGGACCTGGATCAAAGTCAAAGGTGGGTATTTTTTCATGTGAAAAAAATATGGATTACAGCTTTAGTTGAACAAATTAGCGGTTGAAATCTCCCCAGTCTCTGGTCCGCGGTCGCAGTCGCGGTGCCCCCACCCAACCACCCCCGTCCAGGATTTCCTGTGAAATCCTCCTCAGCAGCCTGCATCTTAATTCTGATTAATCAGCATGATTGATTGATCAGCATTACCAGGCCAAAGAAACAGTTGACAGATGATAACAAAATTCACATTTCCTGGAGTTCCATGCTGACATATAAAGGGGATTTGTCCAAAGCATTCTTCATTTTCACATAGTGGGAACACTGCAATAGCGATAACATGCACTTCAGAACATTAACATTATTATGAAATATTATTTAATATAATAGCGCTGGACCCCCTGCGGCCTTACAATAAAACAATAGAATGGCAACTCTATCAATGTTTTTATCATTATTGGTATTTTTTTAATTTGCCACCGAACCCGGGTCTGTATATTTGCTAGTATTTTTATAGAAACACAAGAAAAACATTTGATTTTCCACTATTATTTTGTGTGATGCATTTCAACAAAACTATCCCCAAAAAATGGTTTAATATTAGTTAAATGTACAGTATACTATTAACTTATTACTCCATAGTAGCATATAATCATAATCATCCCCCAGTTTAATTGGCTAAAAAAAATAATTCTCTCCCTCTCCACCTCAGCTGATGTGTGGTGAGCATACTGGCGCAAAATGGCTGCCGTTGCATCACCCAGGTGGGTGCTACACATTGGTGGTGGTAGAGGCGAGTTTCCCCCTCATCATTGTAAAGCGCTTTGAGTATCTAGAAAGGCGCTATATAAATGCCATGCATCATTATTATTATTATTATTATTATTTCTTTCTTTTTTAAAGGTACCATTATTTTCAAATCAAACATTGTCTTTCAGAGTTGAGAGATATATATATAACCGTTGCAGCTATGCAAGGTCTTTCATAGTTCGTCCCCTGACTTGCAAAAGTTACTGTTATGGGCTATTTTATTAATTTGTGTGTACAATTGCATGAACATAATTCTGCATGATGCAGTCTGGAGTAATGTGATGCAATGTTTTGATCACATAACATCTTGGTTGAACATTAGGTCCACCATCTGTGGGGGATAGCAACTCTCACAACACGATGGCTGGACAGCTGCCTTTACCTCTTTATACAAAGCGGGAATTATTTTTCTAAAGTGCCCCACAACTTGCGCAGCTTTGCCAATTTCCTGGATGATTTTACAGCTTATATGTGAGAAAATGCTATTGCAGAATTAGCCCAGTATTGAAGTATAGCTGTAACAATAAGCAATATTGCTTGATAAATAATGGACTTTGAGATGCACTCACCTTGATAACTATAAAGGTATGGATTACAAAAACATCTGATAGCACTGTATTGAGTAGTAGCATTGCATGATAAATATGGCTCATTTTGAAATAACTGTTCGTATAATTTAATAAAATGACTCTTGTCCTACTTCATCCTCTCAAAGTGAACATCCACAGTGGTGCTGTACTTCCTCCTTAACGCTGAATAACGGAATTTAGCCCTACTTCATCCCCCTCCCTCCAATGACCTTTTTCATTTCAGGCCAGTTCCAAATTCAAAATGTGGTGTGACAAATAAAGCCAGTCCCAGCCAGTCCATTTAACACCATCCAGACGCACTGCAAGCCAAATTGATTCTTGAGTCTGCTTGAGTCTATTTAATATGGATATCAAGAGGGAAACAATTCATCCAATTATTGTTTTTTCTTCCAACAGACACCCCATAGTGGAGTTTAGAGAAAACAATCTTTCTCCCTCTGTCCCCCTCTCTCTCCCCCACTATTAGTCTCAGGAATGAGTGTGGTGCTCCCTGATCAGTCATCCTTCCTATGTTTGCGTCGCACTTTCGAGATGCAATTGTTTTCTGGGACAGTTGACTTTTTTTCTCTTTTATTTTCTGGGGAGTGTTTTTTTCTCTCAGTGGCGTTGCTGATGCATGGCTACTTCCTGGTATTCTTTTGCCCTCCTCCGCCCCTCCAGTCTCTGCCCTTGCACCAATAAGCAGGAGTGCTGTCAGAAACTTACATCTTACAGCTTGGCCTGGAACAACCCCCACAAACACGCATGCACGCACACACACAAAAATTCACACACACACACACACACACACACACACACACCCGCATACATGCACGCACACACACACGTACACACATGCACACACACACACACACACACACACACACACAAACACACATGTACAGTATGCACAAGGGCTTTCACACACTCTCTCACATACACACACAAATATCTACAAAACTACACACGCACAAAAATTAACAGAAACAAGCACACACATAGACACACAAACACACATGCACACATACACACAAAAACGCAGACAGAAACACACATGCGCGCACACACCACAACACACTACCAAACCCCTAACAAATATACACAACACGAACACAGGAACAGACAGACATGCAGACAAACAACCAACCGCACACATTACCGCCATCCCACATCACCTCCCCACCTCTGTTTCAAATGGAAAAACACGCTGTCATTTAGTTTATGGTGCTGGACGGAAATATTGGATTTCTGGGGTCGGCCTCAGTGCGGGGGGGGTCATGTGTGCCCCTCCCATGCGGGACGCACCATTCATCTCCTGTGCCAGGCAGGGAGTGCGGAGGTCAGAAGACTAACTCCTTAAATCAAAGCTGGAGAGACAGTGGGTGATGACAGAGACAGGCTAGCTCCTCCATCTAGGACTCCAGCCAAAGGAAGCTGCAGTCAATCTTTAGGTTTCTGCTGCTGGAAAGCACAAGGCCTCTGTGCCAAAAATGTTCCCTTTCTTTTAAATAGTCTAGGATGAACAGCAACAGCAAAGACAACCTAAACTACATTACCCAGATCACCCATCTCAGGGGAAGCCGACCCTCGTCCTGGAGAGCTATTAGGGCAGGGATACTCAAATCTGGCCCTCAAGGCCAGTAGTACTGCTGGTTTTCATTCTTCCCTCTAATCGGGACTGATTTAAACCAGGAACACCTGGAATCGCAATCAGTGGCATTAATCAATCAATCAAAGTCAAATCAGGTAAAAAAAGAAAACCAGCAGTTACTTCCAACCTCAAGGGCCAGATTTGCGTATCTCTACTATAGAGTATACTGATTTTATTTGTTACTTGGCACTTAATTTATCAGTTAAAGCAGTTAAGGTTTGAACTGGGTAACTGTTTTAATGGTAAATAAATACCCCAGAAGATCCTTTAGCTCTTCCAGGACCAAAGTTGGACGTATTTGACCCAGGTACACTTTCACAAACATTTTCCTGCTGTGTAAAGGGTACTTTTCCTGCCTTACTGTGAGGATATTGCATTCAGCTCTTGCTCTGAACTGCCCTGTCTTTGCAGACGTAAAATATTGCTGTCGTCAAAATAAACGGCTTAGCACACACTGCATAAATGTCTGTCGGTGTTGTGACACCTTACATTGCATGTGACTGAATACTAATTCATAAAATATAACCGTGCAGCTATGCAAGGTCTTTCATAGTTCTTCCCTGACTTGCAATTGCAAATGGCATCATTTGTGAGAAACACACATTCTTTTTGTGGAATGGGGTTTCAGCTGACTCAAAATAGTGTTGGGTGATTTTTCTGTCATGCATAGATTGTGTAAAATGGGGGAAAAAACACACACATTGTTTTTTTTCAGTGTTCCATATATATTACTGATAAATTTACTCAGCCTCCCCTCAGTGGCTTTTGGTAATTTAGACCATATTTGCCGTTTTGTGTGAGTGTTACTGAATTAGGTTCAGAGAGAGATGAATGCTCTCTCACTGGGTTCACTTGTGAAAGAAAAGTAAAGGAAAACAATCATTAGAAATTTCTGATGGAAATACTGTTTTTCCAATTTCGCTATGGGTCGCAATAACTCCTTTGCATCATGGGAGTTGCCGGCCTTCTGGGGCATCTGACACTTCAGGACGTGATCTGATTGGCTGGATGAGCTATCACTCATATTTGTGTTCTGACCCACTGGGAGAGATGCTGTGTTCAAATGATCTCTGAAATGCGAATATTTCCAACTTCCGAGAAGAAAAAAATATTTGAATGTGACAAAAAACTATTTGAACGTCATGTTCAAATAGTTTTTTGTCACATTCAAACTTCCGAGATCATTTTAACACAGCAAGAGCACACAGGGGAGCTTTGCTTTGACAATTATCTGGTCTTAATCTTAAAATGGCCTGTTTCTGTATATACCAGTTAAAGGATGGCCATTTTAACTTTATTCAACACTGTAGTTACATGGTTGAGATTCAGTTTACACAGAGTAGATCAAGCCCTGCATTTAGTATGTTCGTACAGGCATTTCTGTGTTTAAATTCTCAGTTTGTTTAATCTGTATGCTGCTCAGTGACGTGCAGTCTCTGCTAATGAGAAGAACATCCGATTTACAAAGCCAGCTAAATATAAATTTTGCACATCAATTCAATTTCAAAATACCTGAGTAATATTTGATCAATTGTGGGAACTTTGGGTGCTTTAAATCATGAAATGTACTCTTAATTCGCTAGCTGGTAGGCAGTGACAGTCAGTACTCAACTGTATAATGTGCGCTGGCCATGTCCAGGGGCTAACAGACGGTTTTGACTGGTAGCTTGCATCACAGGGCAAGCAGAGATCCTCTCTGCCTTAAATTGCAAGTAGGTTAGCGCACGCGCAGACCGTTCCCATATAATTCAACATATGCGTCAAAAGGCAGGTGTCTACACAGTGAACTGATTGGTTGCCTGGATTAGGCTGATTGACAGGTTGACCGATTGGTAGATTGGTGTATCGTTTTATTGATTGATTGACTGATTGATTCATTGATTGGGTAACTGAATTACTAATACAGGTTTCAGTCAGTCTTTGTGTGGATTGCAGCCCTAAATGTTGGCCCGGTAACTGAAGCCGTATCTCTCCAAGCCAGATAGGCCAGCCAAGCATTCCAGAACCTTACTGTCCCACAGGAGAAATCCACCTTATCCCCTGTCCCAGACCAGCAGAAACCTCAGGATTACATCTGCACGCATCACTAAGCAAGTCTACTGTCGGTCTTCTCTCGCTCTTATCAACAGCCAATGTCATTTTAGGCCCCGGGAAACTCCCTGTTGGCTGATACCAACTGTTCTTTCTATCCCCACCAGCTGGCAGGCAACCTAACACCCATAACCCAACTCCGGTCTGTCCCCATAGGCTAGCAGAACTATATCATTTGGGCCAACAGTTTGTTCCCTCTTGTTTTCTTGCATGGTACATCAGTCCTCTGCCAGCTAGTGGTAGTGAGAGCCTCTTTGTCAAGCCACTTCTCAAACAATTATCCCATTTGCACCACCTCAATGATCTAAATTGATAAAGTAATTGCCACTAATTAAACACAGATGATGATTTATGGCGATGTTTACAAGCGACACTCACGTGTAAAATTCAGTTTGATTACTTACTACCGTGGATATACTGCAATATTTTTAAATGTTGTACAGGAGCATGCTAGAAGCAGTGGGAAATACCCACGTTAAAAATGAGATCAGTTACAGTCAAGCCAGAAAGTCTGCACATCCCTTTCACCTTTTCCACGTTTTATTACGTTACAGACATATTCTACAATAGATTGAGTTAATTTTTTGTCTCAAAATTCTACACAAAATAGCCCATAATGACAAAGCGAAAACAGGTTTTTAGACATTTGTGCTAATTGTGCGAATATGCCCATTGATGGGATAACCTGGTCATTCAGTACATTCAAGTACTCAGCTGACTTCATTTTATTGCTGCATAACGTTGCTGAGCCTAGACCTGACCAATTGAAGCAACCTCAGATCATAACACTGCCTCCAGAGGCTTGTACAGTTGGCACTATGCATGACTGGTGCAACTGCGACTTTTTTTTTGGCCAGGCAGTGTAATAAAACGTGGAGAAGGTGAAAGGGGGTGTGCAGACTTTCCGGCTTGACTGTATATAACATTTAACAACAAAGACATTTTTTATTGAATAGAGGTATATTAAAACAAAAAAGGATACTGAAAACTGATTATATTTTATTATGGCCAGTTGTTTAACAGGCTCTTTTTCTTCTTAGTTTTTAAATGTCGGTCTATTGTTACCTTCTTCATGTAATTTATTGTTAAATTTCAAGTTGTGCAAAATAAATTCAAGCCATTAGTATGCAGTGTACCAGGCAGATACAACTTCAGTCATTTACTCAAAGACATGATTTTCGAAGCATTTAAACTTCCATCCATGTTCACTTTCTTTTCTCTGACTTTCCCCATATTAGATCAACTAATTGTTTTTATACACGTCTCAATTAGAAACTCAATTGTATGATTAGTCACTTGACTGTGCCATTGGAGTGCCTATGGGGACCCCTGGGGGATAACCATTGAAATACAAGTTTAAATTCCTGCAGGTCACGTGGTGGAAACAAACAGGTGGCCCTATATATAATACACACTTAACTCTTTGTTGCATTGATACACTGATATCAAACAACTAATGTACAATTGCAATTGAAATTAGTTATGTGTGATTTGTACAGCAGTGGCAGAGGCCTTTTACAAATCTAATGTAACAGGTTATGTAACTGCTATGATGATTATCAAAGATCAGCCAGCCGAACACTGGTGAAAAGGCCATATTAGCACTGACACTACAATATAAGTTGATAATAATGTGTAGAAAAGCTGACTTGTAGTTATAATGGAGGCAGGAGCCTATTTATGACTGCCTTATGACAGATTTTTTGCTTTTCTGTGCACATGTGTACTGCACTGGTTTTTCTTTTCTATGGGTTTCATAGAGCGTAACATAAATTTTCTTGGGTAAGCATGTCTTACACAGACAGGGTCAAATCCATTTCAATCCAGGCAATTCATTTGTTGAGGAATGTCCACAATGTGCCAGGAGGATTTTTTTATTATTTTATATTGACTGAACTGAGATGGAATTGACTGTCAATGAAATCTCTCAAACAAATTAAAACAACAGCTTTGACTATTACTCCAACTCAGACTACTACAAGTGATCACTACTACTGTTGTTACTACTTCTACTACTCTACTACTACTACTACTACTACTACTACTACTAATAATAATAATAATAATCGGTTGACTCACATTGTTATTGGAGTTGGGGTTGAATCTGAGGTCTAGGACATGCACCTCTGCCCCCTCTTTGGTGTAATGTGTCCAGCACCCGGGGGACACGCCCTGGACCACGCTAATCCGCCCATTATGATCGTAGTGGACGTCCTCTGGGTTGCATGTCATCTGGGACACTGAGAGGAGGGAGAGAGGGGAGTAAGGACAGCTCTTCTTTGGGCAGAAATCGCTTTAAAGGTCCCCTGAAGTGGGGTTGCAGGTAGAACATTTGTCTTTATTGGACCATTTAAAAAGAAATTTTACTTATCATTTTGCATGCAGGCCAACTGAGATCATTTTCGGCAGTTAGCGGGAGATTCTTTTTCAACTTAATTGCATCTCTGATAGTGTTAGCTTTGTGCTGTTCCCAGAAAATCATTATCGTTGGAACAACAAAGAGCAACAACGTTGGACCCCAAACGCATCTCCGACTCTTTGCCGCGATTAAAATGATTTAATGTGAAGCGCCAAAGGTGCAGTCATGCCATTGTATTAGACACAATTAAGCTGAAAAGAGACCAGCTGGGTGATCATCAGTTCCTTTGGCAAGCTTGTTAATGAGGAAAAACAATCAAAAACAGGTTCTGTATGGTTGTTGGTCGAAAAGTAAATTTGTTTCCTGACCTTTTGCCTGCTGTAGGCAGCCACTGAAGCATAGTAAGCACTTAATTTATTTTTTTTGCACCTTGCACTTCCGACTGAAAACTTTCCCTGAGTTTTACTTTCGAAAATGGACTGACTTTTTCAAAAAGTTTTCAGTGGAAATTAAACTGCTTGTTTCTTTTCAGAGAACCCCCCAAGGCACCCTCATTTTGGACCTCTTGGAATATCATTTTCGGCCTCTGTTATCATCTCAAGGATTGAAATCAAACCACTTTTTGCTTTCGCACATTTACACAAAAAAAGATGGAGCTACCCACTGTAGTTCAAGAAAACATTGGTCATTTGGTTTGCAACAAACCTGGGCTGTGTCTGAATCAGAGCCCTATCTACTGCGTACTGTGTACTAGCAGCTGTGTACTGTTTACTGTCTACTGTTTAGTACGCAACATGCAGTATGCAATAAATATCCTCTGTACTATTTTCCAACCATAGTGTATAAGTGTCATAAGACGTCTCGCCTTGCGTGACCATGTCTCGTGTTGTTTTTGTGTTGTTGCTGAAGGAAAATATCAGCGAAGCTGCGCATATTTATGCGACCAAAATGTTAACGTGCTTCTTTAAAAGTATGCTCCCGAATATACTCAGCGAAACCACGGAAGTAAGTATATCATCCGGGGGTTTTAATTATACTATATTTAAATTTTTTTGCCTATTTAACTGCTTTCTCATCCAGTGTACTCAAAAAGCATACTCAATTGTATGGAATGGTGCTGATTCGGACGCAGCCCTGGTCATTACGTTTGCAATAGACAAGACTCACTGTGCTGCAAAATGGGCGTATCTTTCATTTACATATGTAAAATCAGAACTGTCTGCCCATTCCATTGGTCTGGAGTCCCCTGTCAATCTGGGAGAGTGAGGTCGAGCACAGATTGTGAGGATTGGGGAGATTGCGTTGACCTGGGGGTGGGGTGTCAGCGAATTGCGATCGTTGATCCTTCTCTTGGGCCCTGTCCAGTGCCAGGGCCCCTGAAAGCTTTCCCATTACCCCCTTTTTTGGGGGCCTGCACTAAGGTACTGAACAGTACATTTTACATCTGGGCATTTAGCAGACACTCTTACTTTCAAAAGTGCAAACACAAAGCTTTAGGAAACAAGCAAACACCATCCAGAGGCATCAGTGTCAGCACTGATAGGAGCAGTCGGTACATAAACCCACATGAACATAAAGTTAAGTGCCACACTAGGTGCAAGAGATCTAGAGGATGCAGTCCTTTAAGTGCAAAATGGGATTAAGGATATAATGTTAGATGTTAGATGTAGCACTGGTGGGGCGATGTAAATCCATCATAAAATTCCAATGCGCAGTCTAAGATGGCGTGTAAACGGGCGTGTTTTCAGTGTGCGGCAGAAGATGGGCTCTCGTGTCCTGTCTGTAGTGGGGAGCTCAATCCACCACTGGGGTGCACGGGGGGGCGGGGGGGGGGGGGGGGGGGGGGGTCTGAGCCGTGACTGGCAGCAGGGACCTTTTTGGGGGGGGGGGAGTGGTCTGGCGGGAGCATATGGTCTGATTATAGACTCTATGTAAGATGGTGCTGTTCCGCACTGTGCGCTGGGCCCAGAGATTGGCATTTTATTCAGCCCATAATTGGTAAGCATCGCAGGGGGATGAGGAGAGGCGTGACATGCATGTGCTTTGCCTGATTATAGAGAGCAACTGCAGCACAAACATGATTAAAGAGGGTCATGCTCAGTTAGGCCAGGTTACTGTGTGTAATGAACTGGCCTTAATCAGGTGCAAGTTGGAATTACAGGCCCGGATGTTTTCCCGCGTGAGGGGTTGTATAATTCACATCAACAACGAAAGATAACCAGTTTAAAATGGGACAGTGTTTTTGGTTGATTTGGGGGCCACTGTCACAGATTAAAGGGTGGGGGGGGGGGGGGGTTCCTTTGACTGCTCCTAATTCAGATCTGCAGTCTCCCTGCGTTAATGCATGTGGAAGGACTGGGGGAGGTGAGAGGAAGGGGGGGAGATTTGATTAAATCAAACCGCAGAACTGTTGAAACATGTAGGGCTGGATGACGTTGATGGCACTCGGGTTGAGGGCGTGGATTTAGACCACACCCCTACAATCTCTCTCTCTCTCTGTCTCTCTCTCTCTCTCTCTCTCTCTCTCCTCCCCCCCCCCCTCCCTCCCTCCCTCCCATGGGGAGTATCCGGCTGCCGCTCAATAAGCTTTCCCCCAGAAGTAAACGGTGTCCTTCCTGAGGAAGTCCAGGGTCAGGTGTCACTTCCTATGCGGGCTCCAGTGCAGCCTGTTCTCCGCTCGCCCTGCGAAAGATCGGCGGCTCTGATTGGCCCTTTATCTGCTGCTCGTGGCGTCGCTGGGCGGCCGGCGTCGGTATCAGGCCGAGGGGTTTCAGTCTGGAAGCGCCTTCTCAGGCCAACCCACCCCACTGGGGCGTCAGACCGCCCGTCTCCCCACGCAGTTCGATGCTAATCTCACATTAGTTTTCAATTCTTCATCCTCTTGACTGCATAAAACCACATGTACTTGCTGTAGTTTTTATGTTCCACTTTCAATGAACTGTTCACATAACATGTTTTAGTTTTCGTTTCCTCTAATCGCTATTGTAATAAAAAACGAATTATTTTTGTTTTTATTTAGAACGTGCACTGACCACAACAAGGCCAAATGTTGATTGAATCTGTGACATACACACACCAAAAAAGATTGAGTAGTGCTGTGCACTGCAAACGGGCGCCCACTGATGAGAACAGATGAGAACACTGAGAGCGGGTACAGAAGTGGTAGATGACATTATTGTACCAGGGAAGTGTATTGTATTGTGCTTAAATTTAAGTGACTAACGAGTACCAGCTGCTTACGCAGTACAGTTGAGTGACCGCAGGCAAACACTGCTCTGCCTGTATTTTCCACACTTACACAATAGTTTATGTTAAGAACTCTATTTTGTCATAATTTCCTCAAGACATCATAATTTATATTCCAGCACTGGCTCCCTGAAAACAAGTTTGGAAAAGCTGGACAAAGAGCATTCTCAAAACATTGAAACGATAAATAAAATAAAAGAACAATTCCCCCCACACAGTGTGCCTTTGGCTTAAACGTTGCTTGGCTGAGTATTCCCAGAATAAGCAGTTCATTCCTGCTCAACACAATTTCATTGTGTAATGCTATTTCACTGTGTAGTGGTGTTTCACTTTGTAACGCTGTTTCACTGCGCAACACTATTTCACAGCACAACACTGTTTCACTGCGTAATGCGGTTTCTCTGCATAACACATACACACAGAACACTGCAATAAATGCATAGTCATTGAATCAATGGCTCCTGTTGAACTATGGAAAAATAAGTCAGGAGGAACAAACCTTAAAGTGATCCATCCATATCTACTGCATATCTGGCAGCAGAGTGATGGTTTGAGGCTCGTTTGATACCTCAGACCTTTAATGACTTACAGCCATTTAGTCAACCATGGGTTCCATACTATTCCCATGTAATTTACAGCTTAATCTAGTCCCACCCCCCAATTGCCATAGGGATCCATTCAAATGCATAGAGGTTATAGTATGTCTTGTAAGAGTACCTGGATATAAGATATCAAGAGTCTTTTGACGTTGTTGGATCACAGACATCAGGAAGTCATGGCATGTAAAAAATCTGCAACCAAATATTAAATATGATTACTTTATTTAAGTTTATGTTAATTTGTCTAAATATTTTTGGTGCCCTAAAATGGGGGTTTATGAGTAAAAATGGCTACAATTGCTACGCGGTTCACCCGATATGGATGCAAAAACCCTCAAAATAAAGCTGAAAGTCTGCACTTCCATTTCAAATTACATATACTGGAGTACAGAGCCAAAACAACAAAAAAATGTGTCACTGTCCTAACACTTTTGGAGTGACTGTATATACGCTTATATACAGTATATACATCAAGCAAGGTTCTGTGGCATAATCAACCACACCCTACCTGTTATACCATACCCTGTATTTACTGATTTCACCTGGTGTTCCTCTATTTGCTGCTATGTGAGGACTTGATACACTGCCCGGCCAAAAAAAAAGTCGCACACTGTAATATTTTGTTGGACCGCCTTTAGCTTTGATTATGGCGCGCATTTGTCGTGGCATTGTTTCGACAACCTTATGCAACGTCACAACATTTATTTCCGTCCAGACTTGCATAAATCTTTGGCCGAGATCTTGTATTGACGACGGGAGAGTCGAACCACTCCATGAAGTCTTCTCCAGCACATCCCAAAGACTTTCAATGGGGTTAAGGTCAGGACTCTGGTGGCCAATTCATGTGTGAAAATGATTCCTCATGCTCCCTGAACCACTCTTTCACAATTTGAGCCCGATTAATCTTGGCATTGTCGTCCTGGAATATGCCCATTGATGGGATAACCTGGTCATTCAGGTACTCAGCTGACTTCATTTTATTGCTGCATAACATTGCTGAACCTAGACCTGACCAATTGAAGCAAACCCAGATCATAACACTGCCTCCAGAGGCTTGTACAGTGGGCACTATGCATGACTGGTGCAACTGCGACTTTTTTTTTGGCCAGGCAGTGTATATAGCCTCTACCACAATTAACCCACACACCACCTGTGTGGCATTAATGTTAGCCATGGTAGGCAGTACGCTGATGTGGAGGGGTATGCTTAAAAAGACACATAGGTGAAACCGAAGAATATGTGTGCAAGGGAAAACACCAGAATCACTAACTGTCTGTTCAAAGGTTATTCTGAGAAAACCTGACACATTTCTTCTTATGTTTTTTGTTCTGTATTTTGGAATCGAAAGAAAGAGATCACTAAGTCCTGGGGCCCAGTGCATGCTGGGAGACTGTCATGCAGTGTTCCGAAAGGCAGGCCATGAACCCTGGTGTGCTCCCTAACTTCCTGTCGCCAATGGCAACAGGAAATGCCCTGTTTAGACGGACTGGTGAAGGTTATGGGTGCAGGCCTGGCTTCTGATATGATAGAGAGGGTGGGACACCTCAGCAAAAAAAATAAAACTCCTATTTCAGTACTCTGAGGCCATCCAGTGTGTGAGTGTTTGTGTGTGTGTACGTGCATATGCATGCACGTGTGTGTGTGTGTGTGTGGTGTGCGTGCGGTGCGCGTGCATGTGTGTATGCGTGCGTTCGTGAGTGTGTGTGTTTTAGGGGTGGAATGGTTCACAAAGCTCTCGGTTTGGTTCACGGTTTTGGTGTCACTCTTTTGGCTCAGTTTGGTTCCGTAAGTGTTTTGTAAAGCAACGCCATGATTTTCATTTATTTGTCAAAAAATGTTCTTAAAATGGTTATCAAAATGTAATCAAATCATGGTGAAAAGCTTGAGGAACACAGGTTTTCTTTCAAAAGGAAAAGTTCCACTTTAGGGATAATATAGCTCAAGGATAATCATGCCCTTAACAGAAACCTCCACAGCTATACAGGGCTGTATATCTTTCACTATAAACACCCCCAAGGCTTTGGCTATGGATTTCGCCCTGTCTGTGGTGGAGCTGTTCTCTCCTTCTTGTGCTTGTAGCAGACATACCACGGTGACCTCAACGTAAATGGGCCATCATGTTCGACATGCTCCATTAGCATATGACATGCTTGTGAAGCAATGCTTGCACATTATAGATGACGTTTTATCCACTACCTTTTTCCCACGACTACTGTTGTTAACACTAAATCCTCCTAAACAGCAGACTTGACTGACCTGTGCTTCAGCTATAAGCTGCACTCGCTGCAACTTCACCTGTGCAAATAGTTCCACTAGATTATTTATTGAAATCAAAGCAGCAAGTTAAAGTGATGGTCAAGGGATTCTAAAAACTTCAAATAACCACAACATATCACAGAGGGATGTATCCACTACATAAATATCACACGCAAGCTCGCAATCAAAGTTAAGTTAAACGCTAAGCAGAGTATTTCAACCGTTTGATCTAACGTTAGTCTATTTAAAGCAAGCTAAATTGCAAGGCGACATTTCACCAAATGCATGTTCCACACAGATCAGTAAACAATGGTAGGTTTTTATCGATTTTTAAAAATGTATTTAAAGGCCCATTCATTAATTTCGGTTGCTAATCGACGAAAATTACGTCCCTGGCAAAGTACTTCGGTGGATAATGGTTCTCGTCGTATTTTTGTTACTGTAACCAGCCACTGAACAATACGACAAAATAATTTCCAAGGCATGGTTTATTTGGCTAAATCTTAACAACTATTCCTTTCAATATATTATCTGACGAATGAGCAGTGCACCAAGTAAAAACGACACGTGGCGTGAGCATAGACTGTGCGCGTGAGTGATTAGTTTGTTTCCATGCTGAGCTGTGCAAGGAGAAAGGTAATGTTAGCACCACGGAGGGATGGATAAAAAGGTGAAAGATTTCGAGAGGGATAAAATTGGTATAGGGATAATGATAGCAGGAAAAAATAAACACTTTAGCTAACTAATTATTCCAAATCCAAATGCTGATAAGGCGGACAACTATTCTCAAAGGCAAACAAAACAAGCGTTTGGTTCAGACTTCAGACAGGATTTCTTAGTGGGACAGGACGGTTTTATTCGCGTCAAACTATGGGAGGAGTTATGTAATCAGATCAAAGTATGTATTGGTTGAGGTTTCACGTCTACATGGACCCATTTTCGACTCCACCTTTTTTTCAGGGTACAGGAATAAAGAGATATAGATAGACTGAAATTTAACGAAAAAGTTTATTCCTCGCACTTTATTGGTGCTCAATGCATACCTTAATAGCCATAAATAACCCCATCTCTATCTGTAACCCTCTCTGCTTTCCCCCTGTCTGACGCCATCTCTATCTGTAACCCTCTCTGATTTTCCCCTGTCTGACCCCATCTTTATCTGTAACCCTCTCTGCTTTCCCCCTGTCTGACCCCATCTCTATCTGTAACCCTCTCTGATTTTCCCCTGTCTGACCCCATCTTTATCTGTAACCCTCTCTGCTTTCCCCCTGTCTGACCCCATCTCTATCTGTAACCCTCTCTGCTTTCCCCGTCTGAATTAAGAATAAAAAAACAGAAAGATTGCTCTCCTCTTTTTAAAAAAAAGAAGGTGAAGGTGACAATTCCCAGCCCACGTCAGTAGTATAATGTATCATCACCATAGCGACAGGCTCATTATTAAGGTGCTTCTATTACATCAAAAACCCAGGGTCTGCTGGTTTTTCTTTTGACCTTAAAATCGGCAACAGCCCGAGAGCCAAGAAACCGGTCGAGATGGGTTAAGTGTTAATTCCAATCAGCTGCTTTATTTCCCTTCACTTAAGTGTAATAATGAGAAGCAGCACATTCTGTGGCTCTCCAGGACCAGGGTTAGGAGCCGCTGGCATAGAGGGCTGCCCAGCAGACCGCAAACAATCAGCGTGAGATGCGCTGTCTGTCTGAGAGCGCTCACTTAGTCCCTGTCCCACTGTTTAAACCCAAGGACCTGATGCTGATCCAAAGCAAGCGTCTCCACACTGAAGGTTGAAGTGACGCACGCTCACTGTGGAAATATTGAGACGAACCAACAGGGCTTAATCCATTAAAGACCGGTAGCCCTTGCCCCTGACAGAGCTCAGTAAATCCAAATGCCCACTCCGTCCATAAAGTCTCAAACGAGACACAAGTGTGAAATTTCAGTCACCCAAGCGATCGGGATAATGTCAGTCCTGAACGCCTGATTCTTGTCCTGTAGGAATTCAGCAGATTTTTTACACACGTTTATGTTGAGAAGCCTCATCGAAGTCACCACATTTAACTCTATAAACTTCACCCCCAGTGGTTGAGACTTTCGGTTTAGAAGACACCTAATTTTTTTCCTCCAAAATCTGTCGTATAAATAAGTTTAAGAAACCAAAAAATTATGAACTGAGTCACGCTCCATGTTGAACGACAAAAACCTTAACCTGTCTAAAAGCAGAAGTAAATGACTGTAAAAAGGCAGGCATTTGCTATATTTAACTTACACTGTAGAACCACTTCTTGTTTCAAAGGGCTAAAGGTGCAATCGGAGGGCAGCACGTATTCTCTGTCAGCAAGACGGAGATCTTTGCCATTAATAAGTCTCTTGGAACTGACATTACAGTTCATATTTTTATGAAACCTTTGAGAGCTACTGGCAATGAGGCATTTCCTGGAAATGTCGACTTCCTTCACTGAGTTACACTCAGAGACAAAGGTTCTTGATTTTAGCCACACGCTATCAGTGGCCTTTCAAATTAATGGCTTGCTAATGTGAGCTTTTTTCAGAGCCGAAAGACTACTCCCAGCTGTCGCCTTATTTTATTGCTTTCCAAAGTAACTTAACCCTTTAAGGTGTGAGATCACAAATATGTGATTAGAAAGATCTTATCTGAACATTCTAATGCTGATGTCACAATCATTACTGGTAACTGAAAGCAATGGAGTTCTAGAACACTGACTTAGCCTATTTGAAAAAAAAAACATTCCAAAAAAAAACTACTCATCAAAACGTATACAACAGCTTTCCAACAAAAAACATAATTGTAATCAAGACATGCATTTCAAAATATGCAATTCCACTGCAGTGGAAATGTTGCTTAAGTATTCCATCAAAAATCCCAAACCCTATACCACTTAGCAACAAACACGTCTTGTTAGTCCCTCTCTCAACCAGGTTAGATAGCATGCTAGCTTTATGCTAGGTTCACCATCACTCACATTACGTAATATAAAAATTCTGTTTGGTTTTAGGTCAAAATGGTCTCACAGCATGTTTGTTATCACAGATAGCTAGATAGCCAACTGTTGAATTCTATTCAAAACAGAGTCTAGTCAAGTTATAACTAGACTACCTACTACATGGACATCAAGCTGACTGCTTGAGTTGGCATGTTTGTTTTATCGAGTCAGACCGTTGATGCACATAATTTCGAATGGTGATTAATCTTTCGCTACCATACACTCGGGCCTATATGGTAAAAAATTATGCACACCTCCGAACCAATCAGAATTGAGTATCCAGCCAAGCCATATAAAAACAGCTTACTGACAGAAATCCTCACATCACCACACCACGCATGACTTTTGTAGCCAGAGAAGCATGCAGTCGGACGTTAACTGCAGCACTCGCGGTGAGGCAGGCACGGAGAGAAGAGTGAGTCAGAGTCGTAGCGGAGTCAGAGCCGTAGCGGAGTCAGAGCCGTAGGGGAGTCTGAATGAAGTGTTTGTGTCCAAGGCCTGGGAGGGGTAGTGGTAGGGCGGGGGCTGGGTGGGGGTCGGCCTGGCCTAAACTCCACACACCTATTGTCCCACAGTTTCCTTGGCTGCAGATTGAGGCCTGACCATCCAGCGGAAGGTAAACAAGAGCTTATCAGAGCTGCGCAGAGGGCCTCAGTGTCCCTGCCCTCTGACCTGCCTCTCTACTGCTCCCAAAATCTCCACAATAATCACTACTGTTAATATTATTATTATTATGATCATCACCATTATTATCATCCTCATTATTATTAATTGTGATCATCACCATTATTATCATCCTCATTATGATTATTATTATTATTATTAATTATGATCATCACCATTATTATCATCCTCATTATGATTATTATTATTAATTATGATCATCACCATTATTGTTATCCTCATTATTGTTATTATTGTTAATAATGATGATGATGATAACTTTATTTCAGACTCATAGTCCATATAAAAAACATGCATAAATACAATACAATACAAGGACAACATAGATTAAAATACATAAAGACACCAATTCCAATGCTTCCACAAGCAGGAGAAGTATCTTGTATCACTCTGCTTAATCTTAGTGAGAGCAATTATTATCTTGTTGTGTGACTCAGATAGTCGACACATAAATAATAATTATGATCATCACCATTATTATCATCCTCATTATGATTATTATTTTTATTATTATTATTGTTATTATTATTAATAATTATGATCATCGCCATTATTATCATCATTAGTATTATTATTGTTATTATTATTATTGTTTATGATCATCACCAACACAGACCCGGTGGCAGAATTATTGGGAAGGACGGGCCTCAATTTTTTTAGGGGGGCACATATTGGATATTGTGTTTTCACCAACCACAGCCGGTAGGTATAACTGCACATAAGTCTATAGTTTACCATCTCTTACCTCTTCTCTTAGAATAAGAATGCAGGTATAACTGCACACAAGACTATAGTTTACCATCTCTTACCTCTTCTCTTAGCCTAAGAACGCATGTATAACTGCACACAAGACTATAGTTTACCATCTCTTACCTCTTCTCTTAGCCTAAGAACACAGGTATAACTGCACACAAGACTATAGTTTACCATCTTTTACCTCTTCTCTTAGCCTAAGAACGCAGGTAGGCTATAGTTTACCATCTCTTACCTCTTCTCTTAGCCTAAGAACGTAGGTATAACTGCACACAAGACTATAGTTTACAATCTCTTACCTCTTCTCTTAGCCTAAGAACGCATGTATAAGTGCACACAAGACTATAGTTTTACCATCTCTTACCTCTTCTCTTAGCCTAAGAACGCAGGTATAACTGCACACAAGACTATAGTTCACCATCTCTTACCTCTTCTCGTAGCCTACGAACGCAGGTATAACTGCACACAAGACTATAGTTTACCATCTTTTACCTCTTCTCTTAGCCTAAGAACGCAGGTAGGCTATAGTTTACCATCT